>JANSWA010000090.1:0-58909 GCA_028015225.1 Carex myosuroides | reverse complement strand
TATTATGCTATCTGTGTGTTGTCTTTGTAGTGGTGTACTGCATGATTCAACCACAAACCTTTAAAGAAGTTTTTAGGAGGATTGTATTGCATGCACAATGAAATGTACAAACAAGTATCCGCAGTAACCGGTAATAAAGCCCGGAAGGAAACCAAATACTTTTGTTCCCATTAAAGAAGAGAAGATAAAGTAGAAAGCGATTGCCAGAAGGAAACTCATAATCGGCGGCATTGCCAAACGATCTTTATCCTTTGGGTATTCATGGTGCAAACCATGAAGCGCATATTGAATTTTTGCGTTTTAAATTCATTTGTAGGCTTCATGTGAAACAAATACCTGTGTGCGATGTATTCTACCAAAGTAAATGTAAAGAAACCGTAAAGAACAAACCAACAACAAACCAAGGAGTTAATCCGGTGTAGTCGGTATAAGCAAAAGCAACAAATAATAAGCCTGCCGCTATTGTCATGAGTATCGTAATAGGAACAGAGATATGTGTACGTGTAAGACGTTCCAGGATCGGATTGTCAAAGACATTTTTGGTACCACTGTTCTTAGGTTTAATTTTTTCAGCTTGCTGATCCATGTTAATTAATTTTATGCAAATTTAGGGGAGTATTAAAACTCAAACAAGTATAAGGGAGTTTATTTAATAAAAGAATGAGATTTATCAAGCACCTGCTGATAATACTCAATATATTTAGGAACTATATTGTTGGAAATCGAACTCTTTAGCTCTTTCTAGGGCATTTTTTCGGAATGTAGGCAGGTTGTCATCCATAAGCACAAAAATGGCGTTTTTTTGCCATATCGGGCCACATCTCCAACGTTACTTAAGAATCCGGTTTTCCCTTGAATGTTCAATTCCGGCAGACCGCCCGTATTTGAAGATATTACAGGAACTTCACAAGCCATCGCCTCCAAAGCAGCAAGTCCGAAACTTTTCTTTTTCAGATGGCATAATGAACAGGTCAGCTACAGACAGAACTTCTTCAACCGCATCCAGTTTGCCTAAAAAGCGCACATCGTTAGCAATATCCAGTTCCCGGCATTTGCTTTCAATTATGCCACGTTCCGGTCCGTCGCCAACAAGCAGAAGCTTTGCTGGTATCGTCTGACGGACTATGTTGAATATGTCAACTACGTCTTCCACACGTTTTACTTTTCTGAAGTTTGATGTGTGTACGATCAGTTTTTCATCATTCGGGCAAATAGCTTTTTTGAAGTGATCCTTCTTTTGTTTTCTGAATCTGGAAACATCGATAAAATTGGGGATCGCTTTCAATTTCTCGGGAGATATCAAAATGTTCGTATGTATCTTTTTTCAAATCCTCCGAAACCCGCAGTTACACCATCCGATTGATTGATGCAGAAGGCTACAACCGGCGCAAATGAAGGATCTTTGCCAACCAATGTAATGTCGGTACCATGCAAGGTAGTAATGATCGGAATATAGATGCCTTGTGTTTTTAAGATCTCTCTTGCCTATAAAAGCAGCTGAAGCGTGTGGTATCGCATAATGTACATGCAATAAATCAAGCTTCTCATGTTTTACAACGTCTACAATTTTACTGGCCAGAATTACTTCATAAGGAGCGAATTCAAACAGTGGGATATGACTTTACTGTTACTTCATGATAGAAATTGTTCTCATGTAAAAAACTCTAAGCGGTGCGGCTGTGAATATGTTATTAAATGAACAGGATTTCCCAGCTCGGCTAATGCTTTACCTATTCCGTTGCAACAACTCCACTGCCTCCAAATGTTGGGTAACAAACGATTCCTATTTTCATGAATACTTCTTTCAATTCTTTATGATATCTCCCCTCAGGAAAATTTTGTACTGATTAGGAACACATAAAATTGGCAAATGATTCCTTGATTCAACTTAAAATTCAGCCATTTTATGTGTTAAATAATCGTTAATCCACGTATTCTGATTTTAACACAATCTATTCTAATGAGTTATTCTCTAAAATTTAAAATAGATTTATAAATAACGGTTTGAATTTGTGTACGGATGCCGTCCTCTTATCAATCTATTGTTATTCGCATCCGGATAAACCCGGTTTGAAAGGAATATATAAACCAGATCCTGTTCCGGATCCACCCATGCGGCAGTTCCTGTAAAACCTGTATGCCCATACGTAGCAGAAGAAACCAGATACGAACATGGTCCGCCGCTGGATGCCTGCGGTTTATCCCAGCCCAATCCGCGCCTGTTTCTGGATGATTGTGTGCGGCTAAACATTTTTACGGTTTCGGGTAATAAGAAACGGTAGTCTCCATAATAGCCAAATTGCAAATTCATTTGCATAAGTGTTGCAAGGTCGGTTGCATTCGAAAAAATACCTGCATGTCCGCCTATTCCTCTCTAACAAGGCCGCACCCGGATCATGTACAGTACCTCTGACCAGGCACTTTCTAAAATATTTATCTAATTCTGTTGGTGTGATCCGATCGATCGAAACCCCTTGTTGTAATGGATTGTAATAAAAATTCTGAAGGCACATCGGATCATAGAAATTCTGTTTCAAGAAATCTTCTATTGGTTGATCCAACAAGGTTTCTGCAAGCCGTTTCATGATGTAAAAGCCCAGGTCACTGTAAAACATAAATTATATGGAAGTATCTTTTTTACGTATTTTCGGATGCGCCATTAGTGCGGATTCTTTTGTCCATTTCCACAAAGAATCTTCCATGCCTGCTATACTAATAGAGTCCCTTGGGATACCATGTTTGGAAAGCTGTCGCTTTGAATGGTGCTGGTAATATTTCGTACTGAACCCGGAACTGTCCATCGTTCTCCGCCAGTGTGGAAGGTAAGGCTGCAGACCAGCCTGGTGTGTTAAGATATCGCTGATCACCAGATCTTCTTTATTGGTGCCGATCAGATCAGGAAGATAAACGGATATTTTATAATTCAATTTTATTAAACCGCGCTCTTCCAAAAACATAATTGCCTGAAGTGTTCCGGCAACCTTGCTGATAGAAGCAATATCGTATAAAGTAGTTTCAGTAACCGGCGTTGTTTTGTCGTAGGTGAAATAGCCAAAAGATTTATTGTAGATGATGGCACCACTTTTTTGCAACCAATACCTGACAGCCGGGCATTGCACCTTCTTTGATCGCCAGCATTGCAATACTATCTATCTTTGCTAAGGTCTTGCTATCCATTCGTACGTTTTCCGGATAATCGTAACGCAGGCGTAGATTGTTTGTGCTGATATTGATTCCGGTATTAAGCTTAAATTCCGGAGTTGCAGTTACAGGCAATTTCCCATTAGATTGAATGGTCCCGAATAATAATTGAGGCACCAATTTTTGTGTGTACGCATTGTCTTCATTTGCGCAAACAAGGTTTGTTGCACTGCTGAAATATTTTAGTGAATAGGGAAACACCAAAGACAGTAACAATTACTCTGCGATGCGTCTTTTGAAGTTTTTCTATAAAGGTTTTTGTTGAACCACTTACACCATATGTTTTGTATTGTATGAATTTATCTGATGTATGCCTACAACAATTGTTTCATAGCGTTTTAATTTTCGATTAAATTGTCCGCTGCTGTGTCTGAAATTGCTTTATCGATTGAATAGTGATCAAACGGAGCATAAGAAGATAAGGTCTTCTGGAAAATATTTACGGACCCGCTATATGAAATGCTTACAGATGCCAGCGAAGTTGTATCCGGGAATTTAATGGGTATAAGATTGTTTGTATTTTTAACAAACTGTTAAAGATTGCTGATATAAATTATTGAGCAACGCCTGTGCAGAAAGATGTATTAAGATCCCTGGTATAAATTTTCAGTTTCTATTTTTTTCAATTGGTTTTAGTCCGGACCAATACTTTGCCATTAATATTTTTTTGATACGTGCCTGAACTTCTTCTCTTGAAATATCTTTATCGTTGATTGCTTTCGTTATTTTCCGGATTGCTAATGGGACGTTCTCCGCATATAACAATACATCATTCCAGCCAATAATGCGCGCACATCAACTTCGCCGGGCTTATACTGACTGCATTACGCCCTTCATATTCAAAGCATCTGTAAATCAATAACCTCTGAATCCCAATTCGTTTTTCAGGCAGATCCGTTACAATAGGTTTGGATAGTGTTGCAGGCTTGTTTGTTGCATTATCTAATGATGGAACATGTATGTGTGCCACCATAATGCTTGTAACTCCTGAATCGATCATTTGCCGGAATGGATACAATTCAGTTTCTGTCCAAATCTTTTTCACTTTTATTGATTACAGGTAATGCTAAAGTGAGAATCCGTATCAGTATCACCGTGGCCCGGGAAATGTTTTGCATTTCGATATCACATGAAGGGACTGCATGCCTTTCATATATGCGATTGCTTTGGAAGTAACGTTGAATTTGTCTTCCACCAAAAGAGCGCACCCCGATCACAGGATTATTTGCATTGCTATTGATATCAACAACCGGTGCAAACATTTATATGAACACCGAGACGGTTGCATTGTCTTCCGATTTCAACGCCCATTTTATATATATAGAGGCATTGTTCTCTATCGCCCCCAGTGTCATTTGTTTTGGAAAAACTCATTGTACAATCCAGGCGCATGCCCAGAACCCCATTCCGCATCCATTGCAATAAACAACGGCACTCTTGATAATTCCTGGTATTTGTTTGTCAAATGTGCCTGACGAACCGGTCCGCCCCTGAAAAAATATGACACCGCCGATTCCATTATTTTTTATCAGGGGCTTCAATTTCTGTGTATGCGACTCCGGTTTGTTGGAATACGTGGCAACCATAAATAATTGGCCTAGCGCCTGTTCATCACTCATCGTACTAAGCACACTATCAGCCCAGGCTTCAGCACCAAGTATTTTAAAGGGTTCCGGTTTTTCCCAGACTGCCGCACTTACCATAAAAATTAGTACGCACGATAGTAAAACCTACGATTGTTAAAATCTTTTTTATTCATTAATACGGATAATTCCTATTCGAAAATAGTTGTAATTGTTTGATAGCCTAATTGATAGTAAAATCAGAATGAATACAATTTACATCATTCCTGTTAATGTTACCAAATTTGGTGGATAAACCTGTGGGTAGTCTCATTAAAATGTGAAGTAATTTAGAGGAAACATTATTAATGTAAGACCGTATCAAAGAGCACAACTGCAAGAATAAGGCCATTCTCAATCAAAACGAGAATTATTTATTTCATGCAGACCTTGCCGTTTTGTATTTTCCCCTATGTCAGATATCATACGTTTATTACCGGATAATATTGCAAAATCAAATTGCTGCCGGAGAAGTTGTACAAAGACCTGCTTCTGTTGTTAAAGAATTGCTGGAAAATTCTGTTGATGCCGGCAGTACAAGCGTACAGTTGATTGTTAAAGATGCGGGTAAGCAGTTGGTACAAGTGATTGATAATGGCAAAGGCATGACAGACAGTGATGCGCCGTCTTTGTTTTGAACGCCATGCTACATCAAAGATCCGTTCTGCAGAAGATTTATTTGCCATTAAAACATTTGGTTTTAGAGGTGAAGCAATGGCTTCCATTGCGGCCGTTGCTCAGGTAGAATTAAAAACCAGACAACCCGAGAATGAATTAGGAACGTTGATTCGTATTGAAGGCTCTTCTATTATATGTGCACGAACAGACTGCACATCCCGTAGGTACATCCATTTCAGTAAAAAATCTTTTTTATAATATTCCGGCGCGTCGTAATTTCCTGAAATCAAATTCAGTAGAAATGCGTCATATCATGGATGAGTTTGTTCGCGTAGCGTTGGCATATCCCGAAGTTGCGTTTTCATTTTATCACAACGATCTGGAACTATTCAATCTTCCGGAAGAAACACTTAGCAAGAGAGCTGTATCTATACTAGGCGGGAGTTACAGAGAACAAATTGATTCCATGTAAAGAAGATACAGATTTTGTTTCTATCTCCGGCTACATTGGAAAGCCCGAAAGTGCGCGTAAACAAGAGGAGATCAATTCTTCTTTGTTAATAACAGATTTATAAAGAGCAATTATCTGCACCATGCTGTTATGCATGCGTTCGAAGAATTGATACCGACAGACTCATTTCCGTTCTATATTTTATTTATAGAAATAGATCCTGCGCATATAGATGTAAACGTACATCCAACAAAAACGGAGATAAAATTCGACGATGAAAAAACGGTATATGCAATTATTAAAGCATGTGTTAAACGATCATTGGGAACGCATAACATATATGCCTTCCCTGGATTTTGATTACAATGTGAATGTCTCGGGTTTTACCGGCCTTGGGCAATCCGACCATTCTGAATCCGAATCGTTTAAAAGCTTTGCAACAAAATCATTTTCTGCACCAAGCAGTATAGAAAAATCAAATCAATCAAATTGGGAACGTATGTATAGTGGGTTGGGAAATAACAGAGAAGAAACATATCAGGAATCAATTAAAATGGTCAGCGCAATTAATGGCTCTGAAGACTCGAAACAATTGAACAAAGAATTATTGTATACAGAAAATACATCTACCTTTCAGTTGCATCAAAAATACATTGTTACACAAGTTAAATCGGGCGTATTATTAGTAGATCAGCAGGCGGCACATGAACGCATCTTATTTGAGAAATACATCGGCATGCTGCAGAATAAATTCGGCAGTTCCCAGCAATTTCTGTTTCCACAGACATTGGAATTGAGTGCTGCAGATTTTGCCATGGTTGTTGAAATGGAAGATGATATCAGAAAACTCGGTTTTGTGTTCAATGTATTCAGTAATACAACGATTGTTGTGAATGGTGTCCCATCAGATGTTAAAGGTGGTAATGAAAAGGATTTGTTCGAAGGGTTGATTGAACAATTCAAACAAAACCGAACGGATTTGAAAGTAGACAGGCAGGAAAACCTGGCTCGCTCGTTAGCGAAACGATCTGCCATCAGAGCCGGTAACAAGTTGAGTTTGATAGAAATGAATTCAATGATCGATCAGTTGTTTGCATGCAAAACGCCAAACTATGCACCGGATGGCAATTTAACTGTAGTAATGTTAGACATGGACAAAATCGGAAGATTGTTTATGTAATTTTTTTAACTTGCAAACATGAATCAATTAACACCATACGTTCAAAGGATTTTGCTGATAAATGTCGGCTTATTTATACTTGCATTTCTTTTTAACGAACAGACGCACATTAATTATCATTTCGCCCTGCATGGATATTATTCAGAAGGCTTTGCCCCGTATCAGTTTATTACGAATATATTCATGCATGCTGATCTGGGGCATTTGTTTGGTAACATGCTTGGGTTGTTCTTTTTCGGACCATTATTAGAATACTTTCTTGGATATAAAAAATTCCTCACACTTTATCTGGTTTGCGGAATTGGAGCAGGAGTATTGTATTGGGGAATAAACGCATATCAGGCAAGCAATGTACGTGAAGATGCGATTGTCTATTTTAATAATCCGAATCCGGATACATTCAATCAATTTGTAAGCGATCATGATCCGCAAGGCTATAGTGACGAATTAGATCTGATTGATGCGTATGCTGAACACCCTGAGGATCCTGTATTGATTTTTAAAGCAAAACAAAGTGTTGCAACAATCAACTATAATATTTCAGAATTTGGGTTGCGCGGCGCCTCAGGAGCCATCTTTGGGATATTAATGGCCTTTGCATTGCTTTTCCCTAACACAGAATTAATGTTATTGTTTTTCCCTGTTCCAATAAAGGCAAAATATCTTGTAGGAGCATATGCGGCTATTGAGTTGTGGTCGTTATATGTAAACAGGCCTGACGACAATGTTGCGCATTTTGCACACATCACAGGTATGATTTTTGCGTTTATATTAATCAGATTTTGGAAGACAAAAAGAAATTCTTTTTATTAGTAGATAGATGAGTTTAGTAAGAGACATACAACGTCAGTTTAAAATGCAGGATAATGCATTGATAAAAATTATCCTGATAAACGTACTCGTGTATGTACTCGACTGTTTGATCTGGCTGGTAATTCAGTTTTCTTCGGATAATCCAGTAGCCGCAAAAGTACTATTTGGTGAAATTCAATCCTATCAGGGGGCATCGTCTGACTTTACTGTGCTTCTGCATAGACCATGGACACTCATAACGTATGCATTTTCGCATGATACACCTTCTCCGTTTCATATCTTTTTTAATATGCTGGGCTTGTATTGGTTTGGCGGACTTATCAGTGAATATTTAGGCGGGCGCCGTCTGGCAAGTTTGTATTTTATAGGCGCGCTTTTTGGCGTAGCATTATATTTGGTCTGCTATAACTATGTTCCGTTCTATGCAGGGAAACAATCAAGCATTTTAATTGGTGCCAGTGCCAGCGTACTTGCTGCAGTGGTTGCTGCTGCAACACTGATACCGGAATATAGATTTCATCTCGTCTTCATCGGTCCCGTTAAAATTGTTTATATAGCGGCATTTTATGTTTTTATTTCTTTAATCGGCTCTGTACAAGGCAATGAGGGAGGTAATCTCGCACATTTAGGAGGCGCATTTGCAGGCTTTATTTTCATTTACTTCTTGAAAAAAGGAACAGATCTGGGAAAACCCATCAATGCAATCTCTGATTTCGTAACCAGATTATTTGCAGGAAAGAACAAAGTTCGGATGACTTTTTTCAATAAATCTGCAACAACAATTGACAATGGTTATGTGCCGGACCAAAAAGAGATTGATACCATTTTAGATAAAATTTCCCGCTCAGGATACGAGAGTTTAACAAAAGAGGAGAAGCAAAAACTTTTTAAAGCCAGTCAATAATAACATGAGCGAAATCCCATCTATACTTGAGGTACGCAACGAGTCCGGTATTTTAATTCTTACATTAAACAGACCTGACAAATTAAATGCCTTGAACAGAGCAGTGCTGCAGGCCTTAGACGAGCAAATCGAATTTGCGTATGCTGCCGATACCGTTAAAGGGATTATCATTACCGGATCAGGTGCAAAAGCTTTTGCTGCCGGTGCGGATATCAGCGAATTCTCATCTTTACAACCACATGAAGCACAATTGTTGTCGCAAGAAGGGCAATTGATCTTTCAAAAAATAAATAAGCTTACAAAACCTGTTATTGCTGCCGTTAATGGTTTTGCTTTAGGCGGTGGATTTGAATTGGCACTAGCGTGTCATATCCGTCTTGCGTCGGATAATGCAAAGTTTGGTTTGCCCGAATCTACACTTGGCTTATTGCCTGGTTATGGCGGCACACAACGTTTGCCCCTGCTTATTGGTAAAGGCCGTGCAATAGAGCTTATGCTTACTGCCGAACAAATTACAGCAGACAAAGCACTTGCCTGGGGCATTGTGAATACGGTCACTACGCAGGAAGAATTACTGCCTGCATGTATAGCATTGCTTCAAAAGTTTTTTACGAAAGCACCGGCTTCTATTCAGGAAGTATTGAGATGTACGCATTTGGCACTAGACACATCCGGCACATCATTTCAAGAGGAAGCAAAATCTTTTGGACGCTGCGCGGGTACTCAGGATTTCAAAGAAGGTGTACAGGCATTTATGGAAAAACGCAAAGCTTCTTTTACAGGAAAATAACAGATGTCGTTGCTGAAAAAATTAGCCGGACAAACGGCGCTGTATGGCTTGAGCAGTATGATCGGCAGAGCCATCAATTTTTTATTGGTGCCTGTTTATACAAGCTTATTACTTCCTGCGGAATATGGCATTGTTACCGAATTGTATGCATATGCAGCCTTCTTCAATATTCTTTATTTATTCGGAATGGAGACAACCTACTTCCGTTTTGCAAATAAAAAAGATGCAGATGAATCGCACATTTTTAATCATGTAAATACACAAGTTCTTTTCGGCAGTTTTATCATTTCAGCAATCATTTTTTTAGCAACACCGGCTATAGCTGCTTATCTAAGTATAGATAATGAAAATAAAACAGCAGCAGATTTTACAGCGTATATCTATTATATTGTATTGATCTTATTTACGGATGCAACATTGGCAATTGCATTTGCACGTTTACGAATGCGGAACAAATCTTTTTGGTTTGCTTCTGTAAAGCTCATGAACATTGGCATTACGGTGCTATTAAATATAATTTTATTGTGGGGTATTCCTTTATTGCTAAGCTCAGATTCTATTTCAGAAGAAACAAAAGAGTCTATCCTTACATGGTACGATCCGAATGACTTGGTTTCCTATATTTTCATTTCAAATTTACTGGCTAATTTTTTACAGCTGCCATTTTTAGTGAAAGCGTTTGCAGGATTTAAATTTGTTTGGGATACCTATTTATACAAACCAATGCTTGTATACGCATTACCGCTTATGGTTATGGGCCTGGCTGGTATGGTAAATGAAATGCTGGACCGATTGATCTTACGGGAATTGCTGCCGGATGATTTTTATCCCGGAAGTACGAAGCTGCATGCACTGGGTGTGTATGGGGCGTGCTATAAGTTATCTATGTTTATGACCTTAGCGATTCAGGCATTTCGATATGCCGCCGAACCGTTCTTTTTTAGTCGTGCAGCAGATAAAAATTCACCGCAACTGTTTGCAGATATCATGAAGTGGTTCGTATTGGTGTGCCTGCTTATTTTCTTAGGTGTTTCATTGAATATGGATATTGTAAAGCATTTCCTGGGAAGCGAAGCATTTTGGGAAGGATTAGCAATTGTGCCGGTTTTACTGCTGGCAAATTTGTTCTTAGGTGTGTATTACAACCTGGCAATCTGGTTTAAACTGACAGACAAAACCTATTGGGGTATTTATATCAGTTTGTTTGGAGCTGCGTTAACGATTATTGGAAACGTTGTGCTCATACCAGTTATGGGTTATATGGGAGCAGCTTATGTAACGCTATTTTGTTATGCATCTATGGCTATATGCAGTTATCTGTTGGGCCACAAATATTATCCGATTCCGTATCAGGTGGTAAAAATTGGATTATGGATTATTTCGGCATCCTGTCTGGTATATATTTCGGGACTGATTCATTTGAATAATAATGTTATTAATCTATTGGTAAACAACACGATTATAGCTATTTGGCTAGGGCTGATCGTTCTGTTAGAAAAACGCTTTAATGGTTTAAAAGCCTGAGAATATTTTGTACATTTGAGATAGTGCATCCATTGACAATGAAATGAATACGACTATTAAAATCGTTAATACTTCAACCAATCCTTTACCTGCGTATCAGACTGCACAAGCTGCCGGAATGGATCTGAGTGCTTATTTGGCCGAATCTGTTATTTTACAACCTCTTCAAAGACAATTAATTCCAACAGGTTTATTTATTGAATTGCCGGAAAATACAGAAGCCCAGATCAGGCCGCGAAGCGGTTTGGCATTTAAACACGGCATAACGGTTTTAAACAGCCCAGGCACAATTGATGCAGATTATAGAGGTGAAATTAAAGTATTGCTGGTAAATCTTTCAAATGAAATTTTTACAATTAAAAATGGTGAACGGATAGCCCAAATGGTGATAGCAAAAGTTGAACAGGCTCATTTTGTTGAAGTTGAAGAATTGTCTGACTCAACAAGATCTGCAGCTGGTTTTGGCAGTACCGGTAAATAATAAAGCAAGGATAACAAAAAATACGTATAGCCGTATCTTTCTCCAGGCATATTTAAAATAGAATTAAGTTAACAAGACAAACTAATAAGGCATGAAAATTATTATTCCAATGGCGGGTATGGGTAAAAGAATGCGCCCTCATACATTAACAGTTCCTAAACCTTTAGTACCAATTGCCGGCAAAGCTATTGTTCACAGATTAGTTGAAGACATTGCAAAAGTGTGTGGTGAAAAAATTGAAGAGGTTGCATTTATTATCGGTGATTTTGGAAAAGAAACAGAACAACGCTTGGTAAAAATTGCTGAATCTGTTGGCGCCAAAGGCTCAATCTACTATCAGCGTGAAGCATTGGGTACAGCACATGCAATTTATTGTGCAAAAGAATCGTTAGGTGGTAAAGTTGTAGTAGCATTTGCGGACACCTTGTTTAAAGCAGATTTTACATTAGATACATCCAACGAGGGAATCATCTGGGTACAAAAAGTAGAAGATCCCAAACCGTTTGGAGTTGTTAAATTAAATGACAAAAATGAGATCACTGATTTCGTAGAAAAACCTGAACACTTTGTTTCGGATCTGGCAATCATTGGTATTTATTATTTCCAGGATGGTGAAAATCTGAAAAAGGAGCTTCAATACGTAATTGATAACAACATCAAGGACAAAGGTGAATATCAATTGACTTCTGCATTGGAGAATATGAAAAACAAAGGGATCAAATTCCTTCCGGGCAAAGTAACAGACTGGCTGGATTGTGGCAATAAAGATTCTACTGTAGACACAAATTCAAGATATTTAGAATACATCAAAGATCAGAAATTAGTTGCATCAACAGTTAAACTTACTAATTCTGTTATTATTCAGCCTTCTTATGTAGGCGAAAATGTTGTATTGGAAAATTCAATTGTTGGTCCGTACGCATCTATCGGTAATGGAACAAAAATCACAAATACTGTGATCAACCGTTCAATCGTTCAGGAGAATGCGGTAATTTCAAATGCAACAATTTCAAACTCTATGTTTGGTAATTCAGCACAATACAAAGGCAAAGCACTTGATCTAAGTGTTGGCGATTTTAATGTTATAGCATAACAATGAGTGTAAAAAGACACGTTTTTAAAAGTATTCTTATTGCGATCCTGATGCCGGTGCTGTTAGCACCGGCATTGGCGCAAAAGAGCCCTAAGAGTAAAAAGCCGAAAACTTCTAAGTCCGGTTTTATACCCAAGGTATTATCTGAACAGGATCGTGTTTATTTTGAAGCGTATTTCATTGAAGGGATGCGTTATTATTTAATCGGGCAACAAAAAATTGCCGGATCTTTTTTTGATAAAGCATATGCCATTGATCAAACAAACGGCGGAGTTAATTACCAGCTTTCTAAAGTAAATTACAGTCTGTCTAACAATGCACGTGCACTTGTTACTGCTCAGGCTGCTGTTAAATCTGATCCGAATAACATTGAATATCTTATTCAGTTAGCACGTGTATACGAAGCGCAGTCTGATTTTGAGAATGCGAATAAAACATACCAAAAAATCGTTTCTGATTTTCCTGGAAATGAAGAATATTACTATCATATAGGCGCCACGCAAATTCAGTTAAAGAAATTTGATGATGCCATAAAAACATATGACAAAATAGAAATGCTTTACGGACAAAGCATTGAATTGACTAGACAAAAACAACAACTCTACATAAAACAAAACAAAGCTGATCTTGCAATTAAGGAAGGTCAGAAGTTAATAGATTCAGATCCTGCGAATCTCCAATACCAGGTAGATCAGGCAGAGTTTTATTATTTGATCACTGAAGTTCCTAAAGCAACGGCAATACTTAACGAAGTATTAAAAAAAGATCCGAATCAGATTCAAGCACACGTTCTGCTTGTAGATATATATAAATATACCAATGAAAATGAGAAGGTGTTTGTTGAATACAAATACTTACTGGGACGTGAAAATGTATCGAATGAAACCAAACAGGAGATCATTCAGGATGCGTTGCGGTCTGCAACTACAACTGCGACAAAGGCGCAGTTTCTTGAACTGACCACTATTTTTGTAACCAAAAATCCTACAAATAACATAGCTTTAACAAGCCAGGGAGATGCTTTATTTCTGAATGGGAAACGAGCAGAGTCCAGAAAATACTATACTGCTTCGGCGAAAATGGATGGCAACAACTATAATCTTTGGTTGCAGATCTTAACACTAGATCTGGAGTTTAAAGAATATGATACGCTTGTGATGCATAGCAAGGATGCGATTGATTATTTTCCCAATCAGCCGGGTGTGTGGTATTATAATGCTTTAGGCTATTACAATTTGAAGAAGTTTCCAGCTGCGATTGAATCGCTGGAAGAAGCTAAGAATCTTTCATCAACGGATATGCAATTTAAAATGCAATGTTTGGCATTGCTTGGCGATGCATATAATGAAACAAAAGAATATCCTAAATCAGACGCTGCGTTTGACGAAGTATTAAGATATGACAAAAACAACGACTACGTGTTGAACAACTACAGCTACTATCTTTCATTGCGTAAAGAAAAATTAGAGTTGGCAAAAGTTATGTCCGAACGTGTGGTAAATAGAAATCCTTCGGAACCGAATTATATTGATACCTATGCGTGGGTATTATATCAGATGAAGGATTACGAGGGGGCAAAAAAACAATTAGAGATAGCATTGCTTAATACACAGAACGGAACAATTCTGGAACATTATGGTGATGTAATGTATCAATTAGGAGACAAAGTAAGCGCTGTTGACTATTGGAAGAAAGCGAAGGCTGCCGGAGATGCTTCAGAGTTTATAAATAAAAAAATTGCCGAAGGCAAGTTGTATGAATAAGGTAGTTCTGCTAGTAATAGCACTTTCGTTCTTAAGTATTGCGTGTAAAAAAGTTCCGGCTGCCAGTCAGGCTACAGTTGCTGCAAAAGAGGTAGTAATAGATTTCAATCCAGTTTATGTAGACTTTGTTTATTTAACAACTAAGACAAAACTGGAATATTCAGATGGTACAAATAGCGATCAATATGCATTGTCGTTGCGCGTTAAAAAGGATAGTGTAATCTGGGCATCCATCGGAAAGGCCGGTGTAGAAGGGGTTCGGGGATTGCTGCGTCCGGATTCATTGTTCATTTTAGATAAAATGAAAAACGAATCATACAGCTATGATCTAAAATATCTTCAGAACCTTATTCAGTCCAATTTATCGTATTCGAACATTCAAAATTTATTGGTCGGTGATTTGTTATTTCCTTATAATGACTCAACAGATGTTGTGACAAAAACCGACTCGCATTTTGTTGTATTGCAAAAGAAAGATAATTTGAATATTGAAAGCTTTGTTCGGTTTGATAATCTGAAAGTTGAAAAGGCAAATATCACGGATGCAGTTGCTATGTCGAAAACCACCGTTTTATATAGCAATTTTATATTGGCAGATTCAACCCTGGTACCGTCTGTATGTACATTGGATATTGAATATAAGAAGAACGGACAAGGTTTGCGTACTCAATTGGTATTGACACATTCCAAAATAGAATTTACCACGAAATCGCTTAATTTTCCATTTAATGTTCCAAAGAAATTCAATGAAAAATAGCATTAAATATCTGGTGATATTCGGATTGCTATTCGTTGTTATTACAACAACAGTAGCACAAAAGAAAAGCCGTAAAGACTTAGAACGCGAGCGTGAGCGTAACTTGAAAAAGATCAAGGAAACCTCAAAAGTTCTGGAAGAAACAAAAGAAAAGAAAAGCGCCACGATAAGTCAGTTAAATTTATTAAATGATCAGATAGAGCAGCGCGAAACAGTGATCAATTCTATGTCTTCAGAAGTGAGTATTCTGGAACAAGAGATTGCAGAACAAAGAATGATCGTTAAGGCTTTAGAAGAAGATTTAAAAGGATTGAAAGAAGAGTATGCGCAGTTGATTTATTTAGGCTACAAACATTTAAACGGATACGACAAGCTTATACATATCTTATCTGCAGACAACATCGGGCAGATGCTGCGTCGCAACAGCTATTTTAAACAATACGCCCATGCACGCACATACCAGCTTGAAGAAATTCAAAACGTTGCACTTGCAATGAAATCATACCAGCGTATGCTGGCTGAAAAACAAGCCGAGAAGTCGGGCTTGCTGCAAGCGAAAACAATTGAAACTGAAAATCTGACAAATACAAAAAATCAACAGAGCAATGTGTTGAAACAGCTTTCTTCGAAGGAAGAGAAGCTTAAAAAAGATTTGGACGAATCTAAAAAATCAGAAGAGAAATTACAGAAACTGATTAAAGATCTGATTGCTGCAGAAAGGAAAAAAGCAGTTGAAAAAGCAAAAGTATCCAGCAATTCAGCCAATAAAGCAACGGTAGAAAAAAATATACTTTTATCTACAAGTTTTGAAGGCAACATGGGGAAACTACCATGGCCTGTTCAAAACGGCAGAGTCTCTAACCATTTTGGAAGACAGGCCCATCCGGTACTAAAAGGTGTATTTGTCGATAATCTGGGTGTTGACATTCTGACTGTTCAAAATGAGGATGTTAAGGCAGTTTTTGGAGGAAAGGTCATTACTGTTGCAGAAGTTCCCGGCATGCATAAAATCGTCATGATTCAGCACGGGGAATATTTTACGGTATATGCAAAATTGCGTGAAGTTAATGTGTCTATTGGCGAAGAAGTGACTATAAAACAGAGTATTGGTTCTGTTTATACAAATAAGGAAGGCGAAAGCGAACTCCAGTTTCAGATCTGGAAAAACGAAACAAAGCTAAATCCGGAAATTTGGCTTCGTAAGCGCTAAACAGCCATTCTAAAGCTCTTTTATCTTCCCTTTCTTATTATATTTTCCTATCTTTGTGGAGTATACGAAATTACTCTAACAATCATGATGTTAACTATTTGCAAATTGCTATTTCTTGGCAATATCGGAGCAACCGAATGGATTATAATCGCCGTTTTATTAGTGTTTATGTTTGGCGGTAAAAAGATACCTGAACTTGCACGTGGCTTAGGTCGCGGTATTCGTGAATTCAAAGACGCGAGTAAAGAAGTGAAAAAAGAAATTCAGGACGGTATCAAGGAAGACGACACAAAAAACGCTTAAAATTTGAAACGTTATAATTCACTGCAAGAAGTTCGGAAAGACCTTTCCGAGGGCATAATCACGTGCCGTTCCCTGACTGAATATTATCTTAAAAACATCGAAGCAAAAGCACACTTAAATGCTTATGTGGAAGTGTATGCACAGGAAGCGCTTGCTACGGCAGACGCTGTTGATGCTAAAATCAAAGCAGGCACTGCAGGCAAATTAGCCGGTATGGTTGTTGGCTTGAAAGATGTATTGTGTCATAAAGACCATGGTCTGCAGGCATCCAGTAATATTTTAAAAGGTTTTGTATCACAATTTAACGGCACTGCTGTTGAACGTGTGATCAACGAAGATGCTATTATCATTGGCCGCCAAAGCTGTGATGAATTTGCAATGGGATCGTCCAACGAAAATTCGGCATTTGGTCCTGTAAAAAACGATATCGATAATACACGCGTGCCCGGCGGTTCTTCAGGCGGGTCGGCTGTAGGTGTACAGGCAGATACATGCCTGGTTTCCCTTGGCTCGGATACAGGTGGTTCAGTAAGACAACCTGCTGCATTCTGTGACATCATTGGCTTTAAGCCAACCTACTCCAGAATTTCACGTTATGGCCTTATTGCCTATGCTTCCTCTTTTGATTCCATCGGTATCATGGCAAGAAGCATTGAAGATACAGCATTGATGCTTGAAGTAATTGCAGGGTATGATGATTTTGATAGTACGGTTTCTTCTAAACCGGTTCCATCGTATTCTTCTGAACTTGCTTTTACAGGCAAGGCAAAGATCTGCTACTTAAAAGAAGCAATTTCATCTGAAGGTGTTTCAAAAGAAATCCGTGAAGCAACACAAAATAAAATTGATCAATTGATCAAAGACGGACATACTGTTGAAGCCGTTGAATTTCCTTTGCTTGACTACATTCTTCCAACCTATTATATTTTAACTACCGCAGAGGCAAGTTCAAACCTGTCTCGTTTTGATGGTGTTAAATATGGTTACAGAAGTTCAAACGGAACAGATCTGGAATCCATGTATAAAAAAACACGTTCAGAAGGTTTTGGGAAAGAAGTTCAAAAACGCATCATGTTAGGAACATTTGTACTCAGTGCAGGTTTTTATGATGCTTACTATACTAAAGCACAGAAGGTACGTCGTTTAATAAGAGAATATACAGAAAAGTTATTGTCAGAATACGACTTCATGCTGTTGCCAACAACCACAACAACTGCGTTTAAAATCGGCGATCATCAAAGTGATCCGATTGCAATGTATTTGGCAGACATCTTTACCGTGCATGCAAACTTAGCAGGTATACCGGCCATCTCCATTCCAAACGGGAAAGATGCACAAGGTTTGTCTATTGGTTTGCAATTAATGGGTCGCGAATTTGAAGAGGCAAAACTATTGGCCTTCTCTAAATACTTATTAAAATAGAATGAAAATCAGGATCAATTCAGTACTGTCGGGACTTATCTTAACCGCTTCAATCTTTTTTATTGGAGCGGCTTCCGTATGTGCACAAATAGATTCTAGCAGTGTGGTTACATCAAGCGATTCAACGATCATTGAAGCGGAAAAATTTGAAGAAAAGGCTGAACTAATGCCTGCCCAGCCTTCTGTTGATGAAGTGATCGCAAAAAGATTAAAAGCATTACAAAATCAGGTTCCGTTGGTTTATAATGCGAAGATCAAAGGATTCATAGATTATTTTTCTGTTCGTAATGCGCGTTATGCAATGGTGATGGAACGCAGAAAGCGTATATACTTCCCGATGTTTGAGGAGATCTTGAAATCTCAGAATGTTCCGGAAGAAATCAAATACCTTGCTATTGTTGAATCAGGTTTAAATGCAAAGGCTGTTTCACCGGCCGGTGCTGCAGGCTTGTGGCAATTCATGACATTTACAGGCAAAGAATTCGGATTAAAGCAAGATGAACTTTTAGACGAACGGCTGGATCCCGAAAAGGCAACAGTTGCCGCGTGTAAATACCTTTCCGCTTTGTACCGTACATTCAATGATTGGGAATTGGCTTTGGCATCATACAACTGTGGGCCGGGTAATGTGCGCAGAGCAATTCGCAAATCAGGCTATAAGGAAACATTCTGGCAGATATATGATTACCTGCCAAGGGAAACCAGAAGTTATGTGCCGCAATTTGTAGCGCTTACATACATCATGAATCACATGGCGGACCATGGCATCGTAGCAGACTCATTGGAGTATCCGATTGCTTTCGATACGATTACAGTGAATCAGTATTTTGACATGTACACGTTTAGCGAAGTCCTGAATATTTGCCCGGAGGACATGCACAAATTAAATCCTGCATTAAAGAAAGGGATTTTAAGCGGAGCCTATTCCTATAAAATAAAAGTACCGGTCGATAAAATGGCAGAGTTTTATCTGAACAGAATTGATATTTTAGATGCGTGCAGCAAAGAAGTGTCAAGGGCGGGTGTTGCTACCGGTTCCGTCGCCATCAAGCCGGCGTCAGGCTCTTCAGCCAGCAGCACAACGGGCACAACCAAGATTTATTATACTGTCAGGAGTGGCGACGCCCTGGGTACGATTGCCGCAAAACATCATGTATACATTTCGGACATAAAACGCTGGAATAAATTATCGTCCAATACCATTCGGGTAGGACAACGACTGGTGATCTACAAAAAAGGTTCAGGTACTGCTGTTGCTTCATCATCATCTGCATCGAAACCTAAAACATCATCGGGCAGCACTTCTAAAGCTACGCCGAATGTATATTATGTTCGCTCCGGCGATAGTTTGTGGACGATCTCTCAAAAATTCCCAGGCTTAACGGTTGATAAAATTAAAAAGCTAAACGGGTTAACATCGAACAGTATTAAAGTGGGACAAAAACTTATTTTAAACTAATTAGGTGTGTTTTAAAATCAAAACTTCTTTTTTTATACATTATAACTTTTATCTAGTATGTCAATAAACAGAGAAGATGCCTTGAATTACCACATGCAAGGTAAGCCAGGCAAGATAGAAGTTGTCCCTACAAAAACATTAAGCTCACAATTAGATCTGGCATTAGCCTATTCGCCGGGTGTTGCTGAGCCGTGTAAAGAAATTGCTGCCGATAAAGAAAATGTTTATAAATATACTGCGAAGGGAAATCTGGTTGCAGTAATTTCAAACGGCACTGCTGTATTGGGATTAGGAAATATTGGTCCGGATGCTTCTAAGCCTGTAATGGAGGGCAAAGGAGTACTCTTCAAAAAATTTGCAGGCATTGATGTTTTTGATCTGGAGATCAATTGCGAGGATCCTGAACAATTTATTAAAATTGTTGAATCTCTGGAACCAACATTTGGCGGGGTTAACCTGGAAGATATTAAAGCACCGGAGTGTTTTGTAATTGAACAGGAGCTGCGCAAGCGCATGAATATTCCTGTGATGCATGACGATCAGCATGGCACGGCTATTATTTCCTCAGCAGCATTATTGAATGCGCTTGAAATAGTTCATAAAAAAATTGAAGACGTACGCGTTGTTGTAAGTGGTGCTGGAGCCGCAGCTATATCCTGCACAAGGCTTTATAAGCATCTTGGTGTACGCCCTGAAAATATCGTTATGTGCGACATTAAAGGCGTACTTAGAAAGGACCGTGCAGATCTGGATATTTCACAGTTAGAATTTGCAACAGAAAGAGATCTGCACACAATGGCAGATGCAATGCCAAATGCAGATGTATTTGTTGGTTTGTCTGCAGGAAACATATTGAAGCCTGAAGTATTGGCAACAATGGCGGCAAATCCAATCGTTTTTGCTTTAGCAAACCCAACACCTGAAATAGATTATCAGCTGGCTATTGCTACAAGGCCTGACGTAATCATGGCTACAGGCAGATCTGATTATCCGAACCAGGTAAATAATGTGCTTGGGTTTCCATATATTTTCAGAGGTGCATTGGATGTGCGCGCTACAGAAATAAATGAAGCGATGAAGTTGGCAGCGGTGTATGCTATTGCAAAACTTGCTAAAGAAGTTGTTCCTGAAAGTGTAAATAAATCCTACGGAGATAATAAAATCACATTCGGTAAATATTATTTAATCCCAAAACCACTTGACCCGCGTTTGATCACAACAATTTCCCCAGCTGTGGCCAAAGCAGCAATGGAAAGCGGGGTTGCAAAAAAGAATATTGAAGATTGGGCCGCGTATGAAGTAGAACTGCTGCAGCGTATAGGTATCGATCAGCGATTAATGTCGCGCATTATTACGCAGGCAAAACAATCGCCGAAGCGTGTAGTGTTTGCAGAAGCAGATAATTTGAAAATATTAAAGGCTGCACAGATTCTGGCAGAAGAAGGAATCGCTTTCCCGATTTTACTAGGTAATGCAGAGAAGATAGAGGAGTTGCTAAAAGAAAATGCATTGACAATTAAACAGTATCAGATTGTTGATCCGTTTGAGGAAAAAGAAAAGCGCGTGCATTTTGGGCATCTCCTGCATGATAAAAGAAAACGTAAAGGGATCACTGCTGAGATAGGCAGAAAACTGATGCGTAACCGTAATTACTACGGTGCCATGATGGTTGAGACAGGCGAAGCTGATGCATTCATCTCCGGTTTGACACAGGAATACGGTGAAACGATTAAACCGGCACTTCAGGTTATTGGCGTTGAAGAAGGAGTGAACAGAGTTGCGGGGATGTATATTCTCAGTAACAGCAAAGGTGTTTATTTCTTCTCAGACACAACCGTGAATATGGACCCGACAGCGGAAGAACTTGTAGATATTATCGGCGTTACTGCCCGCGGCGTTAAGTTTTTTGACTTTGAGCCGCGTATTGCAATGCTTTCTTATTCCAACTTTGGCTCGAATGAAGGTGCAGTGCCTGCAAAAGTTGCTTTGGCCACACGACTTGCAAAAGCTAAATATCCGGATCTTATTATTGATGGGGATATTCAGGCAAACGTTGCGGTAGATACTGCATTGCAGCAGGAAATGTATCCATTCAGTGCTTTGGCAAAAGATGGGGCAAATACATTTATATTCCCCGCGCTTACTTCCGGCAACATTGCTTATAAGTTGCTTCAGGAAATCGGAGGCATGGAAGCTATCGGCCCTCTATTGATGGGAATGGCCAAGCCGGTACATATTTTACAATTAGGTTCGTCTGTGCGTGAAATTGTAAACATGGTTGCTATTGCAGTAGTGGATGCTCAATCACATAACAATAAAATTAATTTATGATTGCATATATTGAGGGGAAGTTAGCGCATAAAGATCCTACGTATGTAATCGTAGATGTGCAGGGGGTAGGTTACCATATACGCGTATCACTGCATACCTATTCCCAGATCAAAGATTTAGAACAAACAAAGGTCCATACTTTTTTGCATATCAAAGAGGATGCACATACGCTTTTTGGCTTTGCTGGATTGTTAGAGAAAGAAATGTTTTTGCATTTAATTTCCATAAGTGGAATCGGTCCCGGTACCGCATTGGTTATGCTCTCTTCGTTAAATCCGACAGAGGTAAGGGATGCTATTGTAAATGAGGATGTTAAATCAATACAAGCAGTAAAAGGCATTGGGTTGAAAACAGCTCAACGGGTAATTTTAGAATTGAAAGATAAGATGAAAAAAGATTATCTTCTTTCTTCAACAGATTCGAAACAGAATTTTTCTATACCGCACAATAGTATTCGATCCGAAGCGTTAACAGCCTTGATAACCTTAGGTTTTACCAAAAGTATTGCTGAGAAAAATATCGACTTAATTTTGAAAAACAGTTCAAATCCGTTAACCCTGGAAGACCTCATAAAACAGGCTTTAAAAATGTCTTGATAATTCCCCTGTGAACCTAAGGAAAATTACCATACTGTCTACTTTAGGGGCTTCCCTATTTTTTGTGTTTTGGGCTGCATTGTCTAGTCCACAGTATCGGTCTATTTATGCTTTTAAGAAACTTCTAACACCTGAGGATAGTACCACACGTACAAAGTCGCGCAGACCAACATATCAAACAGAAGACCGCGTCGGTGATCAATATAACAATCAGACAAATAAATCTCCGCTCGAACTTCAAAATCCGGACAATATTACGGAAGAGGTAGAAATTGATACCGCTACCGGCAATTACATTGTAAAGGAAAAAGTGGGCGACATGGAGTATCGTACCCAGACATACCTGACGTTTGAAGAATATTACAACTACAAGAACAAACAAATGCTGCGTGATTATTGGCAGCATAAAGACACTACCATAAATAACAATCCCAGACAGAATAAGCCGGGACAGCCGTTTGGGTTTACCAAACACATCAAAGGGCTCGAAGGACCTTTTGGAAGTAACTATGTAGATATCCGTCCGAGTGGTTTGGTTACACTTGATTTTGCGGGACGCTGGCAGCGCGTTAATAATCCCTCATTACCGATAAAGCAACAGCGCACAGGTTTGTTTGATTTCGATCAGCAGATCAGCATGAATGTTATCGGTAAGGTTGGTGAAAAATTAAAGCTGACAGTTAACTGGGATACCAAAGCAGCATTTGAATTCCAAAACAGTGTTAAGATTCAATACACCGCTTTTGAAGAAGACATTATTCAGGCAATTGAAGTTGGTAGAGTAAACATGCCGCTGAATTCGTCTTTAATGACAGGTCCTCAGAATTTATTCGGTATAAAAACAAAATTGCAATTTGGCAGATTGAGTGTTACGGCTGTTGCAGCCAGACAAGATGGTAAGCTGGATGAAATTAAAATAGGCGGCGGCGGACAGGGTAGAACCTTTGAGATTAAAGCGGATGGTTATGAAGAGTACAGACACTTTTTCCTGAGCCAGTATTTTAGAGCCAATTACGAAAAGTCTCTTAGGTCAAGTCCAACAGTACTTTCAGGTATACAAATAAAACGTGTTGATGTATACATTACCAACCGTAACAATACAACAGCCAATTTAAGAAGTGTTGTCGGATACATGGATTTGGGTGAGAGTGATTCATTATACAGAGATGATTTGTCAAACCCTCCTCCCTTTGGACCTCTTGTACCATACAATAAGATCAACAAACTATATAATAGCGCAGATAGCGTTACTCAATTCAGAGATCCACAAAGTTTAGATGCGGACTTAAAAGCAAAGTATCCGTATTTTCAGGATGGTACGGATTACACCTATTTAAAGAGTGCGCGAAAATTATTGCCAACCGAATTTACATTCAATGCAGAATTAGGATACATCACGTTGCAGTCCCGTCTTAATTTAGATGAGGCTTTATTAGTAGCATATCAATATACGTACAACGGAGAACAGTATACCGTTGGTGAATTTCAGGACGACATAAGTGAGGTGCCTTCAAATGAATTGATCATTGCGAAAATGATCAAGCCTCCGGTTGTTAAAACACGTTTGCCTACGTGGGACCTGATGATGAAAAACATTTATCAGCTGGGTGTTACTCAAATTCAGCGGGATAATTTTCAATTCAGGATCATATACAAAAATGACCTTACCGGTTTAGATATTCCAAATTTACAAGAAGGAGCAAACACAAAAGATGTGCCCCTGCTTCGGCTATGTGGTCTGGATTATTTGAATCCGAATAACGATCCCGCTCCTGATGGTAATTTTGATTATGTAGAAGGAGTAACAGTAGATTCAAGGAATGGCCGGATCATCTTTCCTGTACTGGAACCTTTTGGTTCAAATTTAGAAAGTAAATTTTTACCAACGGAATCAGAGCTTAAGTATAAGTATGTATTTTCAGAACTCTATGATTCTACGGCCCAGGATGCCGGTCAGATAGCCAGTAAAAATAAATATTTCTTTAAAGGGGCGCTATACTGCCGGTACAGCGAGTGAAATCATGTTACCGGGCATCAACGTTGCGCAAGGATCTGTTGTTGTTGTTGCAGGTAGTACAACACTTGTAGAAGGGCGTGATTATACGGTTGACTATAGCCTGGGCCGTATAAAGATATTAGATGCCGGTGTACTTGCTTCGGGCCAGGAGATCCGGATACGTTTTGAAAAACAAGATTTGTTTAATTTCAGAAGAAAATCATTTTTGGGTACCCGCCTTGATTACAAGGTGAACGATAAAATTTTACTTGGTGGTACGTTGCTGCATTCAAACGAGGCTCCCAATATCACACGTGTTAATATTGGTGACGAACCTGCTGCAAATACCATCTGGGGTTTAGATGCAAATGTAAAAGCAAACTCAAGAATGCTGACACGTGCAGTGGACTTTTTACCTGTAGTATCAACCAAAGCACCTTCTAATATTAGTTTTCAGGGAGAGGTTGCTCAGTTCCTTCCCGGTTATAATAAGATACTTGATAAAAATGGAGAGGGCGAAGGAGGGATTGCATTCATAGACGATTTTGAAGGAGCTAAAACACCGTATGATTTAACGCGTGCACCCTTGACCTGGGTTATGTCCTCTACTCCGAAACGTATTCGTCCGGATGCAGATTCTTCTTCATTGGCTAATGGTTATCATAGAGCCCGCTTGGCCTGGTATAACATCGATAATATTTTTTACCGTTCCAATAACGGATTGCCGGGTTATCTGGATTATGCAAATATTACAAACCATTTTGAACGAAACATTACACAGTTGGAATTGTTTCCCAATCAGGATCTGAATGTTGCCGTAACAAACATACCAACGCTGGATCTGGCGTTTTATCCGGCAGAGAGAGGGACATACAATTTTACCAGTGATTTAACACCAAGCGGAAGATTGATAGATTCAACTTCCAGCTGGGGCGGTATAACAAAATCAATTAAAAACAACATTGATTTTGATGCTGCCAACATTCAATACATAGAGTTTTGGTTGTTGAGCCCTTTTATTGATCCGGCGAATGGCCACACTAAAATTGACGGAGTTGCTTTTGATACAAGTAATGCCGGTTATTTATATTTCAACTTAGGAAGTATATCTGAGGATCTATTGCCGGACAATATACAATCGTTTGAAAACGGATTGCCGACAGACGGTTCGGATGCGTCAACAGTCAGAACAACATGGGGCCGTGTAACGACTCAGCAGTATATAACAAACGCGTTTGACAACAATCCTTCATCCAGACCTTTTCAGGATCTGGGCTTTGATGGTTTGAGTGATACAGCTGAAGTAAATCAGTTTGCCGTTCAGGCAGCTGCCATAGAAAGTGTCGTAACTCCAAGTGTCTATGATGCTATTAAACAGGATTTGTGCGGAGATAACTTTCAATATTATTTGGGCTCAACGCAGGATATTGATCAGTTGACCATATTGCAGCGATACAAACACTTTAATTCATCCCAGAATAATTCACCGATAAATAACGGTGCCAGCATTACTCCATCCAGCACGAATTATCCGGATAATGAAGATCTGAATCAGGACAACAACCTGAATACACTTGAAGAATATTATGAATACAAAATAAAAATTGACAGAGACCAATTTGAAATTGGAAAGAATTACATCGTTAGCTCGAGAGAACTGACGATATCAGCTGCTGATGGATCGGGCAATGATGTTGTAACCTGGTATCAATTCCGTGTCCCTATTCGTACACCTGATTCAGTGGTAGGAAATATCCAGGGATATAAATCCATTAAATGGATGCGTACCTATGTTACAGGATTTAAGTCTCCGGTTGTATTGCGTATGGCACAATTCCAACTGGTAGCAAACCAATGGAGACCATACAACCTGCCAGATCTGCAGGGACCGCAAATTAACCCGAGAACAGATGAATCTGTAGTAGATCTATCTGTAGTGAATGTAGAAGAAAACAGTACATCCAATGGCAACACAACACCGTATGTTTTGCCTCCGGGCTTTAACAGAGATTACGATGCAACTTCTGTAACAACAAGAAGAACCAACGAACAATCTCTACGCTTGTGTATTGACGGCTTGCAGGATGGATCTGTTCGTGCTGCTTATAAAAATGTAAACTTCAACCTGATGAATTATAAAAAGGTTGAAATGTTTATCCATGCTGAAAGTGAAACACCGCCTGCAAACGGACAGGCCTACGCGCTCCTGCGTTTGGGAACAGATTATACCAATAACTATTATGAGGTACAGGTTCCCTTGCATTTTACGAATCCCATTGGATCAACTAATCCTGATTCCGTGTGGCATGGTGCAAATACGATCTCCGTTAATATATCAGATCTGATTAATGCAAAAGTTGCACGTAACAGCAGCGGCGCTTCTCAGCAGTCTGCTTATTCAACGCCAGGACCAAACGGACATATTATTGTTGTTGTCGGAAACCCCGATCTGTCTGCAGTTGTGAATGTCATGCTGGCTGTTAAAAATCCTCTTGGTGGTGATCAAAACCCGATGAAGTTTTGTATCTGGGCAGATGAATTAAGGGCAAGCGGATTCAGCAGTCATTCTTCTATTGCCTATGCCGCAAATTTAAGTGCGAATCTGGCAGATCTCGGACTATTGAATGGGTCCATACGATATACCTCTGCAGGGTTTGGTTCGCTGGATCAAAAAGTTTCCCAGCGGGAACGTGCGAACACACTAGAATACGGTGTAAATACAACGCTGGCAATGGATAAATTTATTCCCGGAAAGACAGGAATTAAATTGCCGATGTACGTTGGCTACAGTAGGAAAGTGATCAGTCCGGAATACGATCCGTTAAACCCAGATGTCTCGATTGATGAGTCGGTCAATAGTCAGGGCGATCCCAAGGGGTATCGGAATTTAATTATAGATCAAACCGCAACCAAGGCAATTAACTTTACCGGTATTCAAAAAACAAAGGTTAAGCCTACTGCTAAAAAGCATATATATGACATTGAGAATTTAATACTCACGATGGGGTATAGCCAAACCAAACAATCGAGCTATGAGATTAAAAAAATGGAGTATGAAAAATACAATGGAAGTTTAGCCTATAATTTCAATAATGCAGCAAAGAGCTATACACCTTTAAAATCAATGAAAGCAAGCAAAGGTATATTTACGCCCTTGCTGAAGGATTTTAATTTTGCGCTTATGCCTAGTCAAATAGGTTTTAGAGCTGATTTGAATAGAGAACTTCGAACAACACAATATTATCAATCGAATCCAAAAGAAGGTCTTGTACAGGATCCGATCTATTCTAAATCATTTATCTTTAATCGAAATTATTCGCTCCTTTGGAATTTTTCAAAATCAATAACCGGAACATACAAGGCCGATGCAAGCGCATTGGTTGACGAACCAAACCGTGCTCCGGGTGGTGAAGCATACAAAGACAGTATCATGTCGAATTTATTAAGAATGGGCCGTCTTAAAAGATTTGACCAGACATACACATTAAATTATAAAGTTCCATTAGATAAAATAAAGATCCTTAACTGGACAAGCATGGATTACACCTATGCAGCCGGCTATACATGGGATGCAGGTGCACTTGGGCAAAGAGACTCATTGGGTAATGCAATCCGCAACAAGCAGGATAATTCCATTAATGCCAAGGTTGATCTGGATAAACTATATGCTAAGTCCAAATTTTTAATGGAGATGAAAAAACCTAAACCTCCGTTAAAAAAACCGAATCCTAAAGATACCATTCCGCCGCCGCCAAACAGAACGCTGTTAAAAGCAACGTTCAAAACGTTGATGATGATACGCAATGCCAACCTTACGTATACAAATGCGCAGTCAACGTCTATGGGTGGATTTATGGAAACACCAAAGTATTTAGGGTTTTCAGATAATGAAAATATAAATGTAATGGCACCTTTTATACTGGGGTCGCAGAATGCTGATTTCCGGACAGACGCAGCCCGCGTGGGCTGGATATCAACGGCCAGTTCAATAAACTCCTTATATACGCAGAATACAACACAAAACATTACGGCCAGAATAAATATAGAACCGCTAAAAGATTTTAAGATCGTATTGGAATCGAAGTATTCAAAGACGAATATTTACGAAGAACGGTTCAGGCATATAGATGGCGCTGGCTTCGTGTCAGAAAATCCAATATTAAAAGGGAATTATTCGATTTCCACGATCACCATTCTTACAGCATTTGATAAACATGTATCGGGTTCTACAGATCCGAACTCTTCGTCAAATTTTCAGAAGTTTACAGAGTATAGAGCACTCATGGACGCTCGTTTGGGCGGCAAGCCGGAGGATTACACCGAAACGTCACAGTCTGTTTTATTCCCGGCATTCCTGGCGGCTTATGCGGGGCTGGATCCCAATAAAGTAAATATTAGTGGTATTCCCAGAATTCCGCTTCCAGGATGGCAGATCGATTATACGGGTTTGGCGCGGTCAAAAGCACTTGCAAGAAAATTCCAATCAATCACAATCTCACACAAATACTCCTCTCAGTATCTGGTAGGAAGTTATGCTTCACAAGCAATTTATAATTCAGAGTTTGTTACACCTACCAGCAACTTTTATGACAGCCATGTAATACCTACCACAACAAATTCGAGTGGACAAATTATACCGGTATATATCATGACAGGCGTAATGGTTACAGAATCCTTTGCTCCATTTATCGGAATCAATGCACGTACAAAAAATAAAATTTCTTACAAGCTAACGTACAGCAGAACACGGATACTAAACATGTCTATGTCCAATGCACAATTAACAGAGAGCTATAATAATTCCTGGCAGGTGGGCATTGGTTTTGCCCGTTCGGGTGTACCAATACCTAAGTTCTTAACCGGCGGCAATAAGGTGAATCTGAAAAACGAATTGAATATTCAGGTCAACTTCACGCTCAATGATATGATCACCTATCAGCGTAAGTTCCTTGAAAATGCTACTGTTACCTCCGGTAATACCAATATTCAATTTAAACCTACAGTGAGTTATAACGTTTCTCAGCGCGTTACAATGATGCTTTATTTTGAACGTACGATAAACAGTCCTAAAATATCCTCTTCGTACCGGAGAGCTACTACAGCAATTGGGGTGCAAATCAGGTTTACACTCTCTTAATCCGTGGTAAGATTCCATTTTTGTTTTCGATTTAAAAAGAGTGTATTTTTGAATATCAAACCTTAATAATTATGAATTTTCCGTCGGAATTAAAGTATAGCAAAGATCACGAATGGATTCGTGTAGAAGGTAAAACAGCATATGTTGGTATTACAGATTTTGCTCAAAAGGAATTAGGTGACATTGTATATCTTGATGTTACGAGTGTTGGTCAGACAATCTCAAAAGAAGAGATTTTTGGTACGATCGAAGCTGTTAAAACAGTGTCAGATTTATTCATGCCGGTAAGTGGTGAGATCCTGGAATTTAATTCAGAATTGGAGTCTTCTCCGGAATTGATCAATTCAGATCCATATGGTAAAGCATGGATTGTGAAAATTGCTTTGCAAGACGCGGCAGATTTAGATGCATTATTAGACGCAACAGCATATACAGCTTTAGTAGGTGCTTAATAATAAATACATAACATTCCTCAAGGTTTATGGTCCGGCCATACTTTGGGGAATGTTTATTTTGGTAGCAACCCTTACGCCGGGAAAATCGCTGCCCAGCAGTTCGCTGTTCCGTTTCGATAAACTCATTCATATCATTATCTTCGGAACCTTTGCCTGGCTTGTATTAAGAGCCTATGTTCTTTCTGATACCAATAACAGCAACAAAACCAGCGTATATATTATCGTTGGACTGGCAACCATCTTGTTTGGTATAGCAATAGAGGGTGTACAGCAATACATTCCGGATCGGGGCGCAGATCGCTATGATATTATTGCGAATACTGTTGGAATAGTGCTTGCACAGATTGTTTTTTATTTTGTTCATCGAAGAAAGGTCTCATGAAATTAAAAATATTCAGTCTCGTTTTTACAGCGTTTTTTATTTTTGGTTCTTTCGCGCAAGACCTGGACCGTGTTCAAAAAAACATTTCCATACTTACTTCTAAAAAATTTCATGGCAGAGGTGCAGCATTCAATGGCGATGCGTTAGCAGCAGCATACATTGCGGCGCAGTTTAAAGCAATCGGACTAAAACCTCAGGCTGCGGATTATTATCAATCATTTACGTATGGGATAAATACGTTTTCCGGTAAAATGAAATTAAAGTCAGATATAGGAACGTTCAAACCGGGCATCGACTACATCGTACGTTCATCCTGCGGCTCGGGAAAAGGCACGTTTCCCGTAATGTATATAGACTCATTGATCTTTACAGACAAAAATGCGTTGATTGATTTTTTGAAAAAAGATTTAACGCAAGTAGTAATTGTTTATCATAAAAAACATTTCAAGGAATTTACAGAATCAACCACCGATCTGTTAAAGCAGCTATATTCGGCAGCAGCGATCATTGAATTGCAGGATAAAAAACTGACAATGGGTTTAGCAGAGGAATCATACGGAACACCTTTTTTTGAAGTATTAACGGCTTCCTTTTCAAAAGAAATTAAAACAATATCCTTCGATGTTGAAAACGAAGTGATCCCAAAACATCTCGCACGGAATGTGATCGGTTATATTGAAGGAAGTGTGAAACCCGATTCGTTCATTGTAATAACAGCGCATTACGATCACTTAGGTACGTTGGGAAGTAAAGCCTATTTCCCCGGTGCAAACGACAATGCCAGCGGTGTTAGCATGCTGCTTGAACTTGCGCACTACTACAGTGCAAATAAGCCTGCATACAGCATGGTGTTTATTGCCTTTGCAGGCGAAGAGTCCGGCTTGATTGGTTCTTCGTATTTTGTGCGGAAGCCAACGATGGATCTTGCTGCAATTCATTTTCTGATCAACCTGGATTTATTGGGCACAGGCGACGATGGCATTATGGTTGTGAATGGAAGTGTGTTTAAGAAACAATACGATACGCTTGTTTCAATAAATGAAAGAGAACATTTATTGCCTGCAGTAAAAATGCGCGGCGAAGCTGCCAACTCCGATCATTATCCATTTTACAAAAGAAAAGTCCCTTGTTTTTTTATTTATACGCTTGGTGGCATAGCAGCGTATCACGATGTACAGGATATTGCTAAGACATTACCGTTGACCAAGTATAAGGAAGTATTTAAATTGATTACATTGTTTGTAGCAGAGCAGTAATGTACTGTTGGCACTTTTTATATTTATAAGAAATCAGCTTGCTCTTGAAATTTCAAATTATTTGTTGGTGATGGAGTTCTTATCTAAACACAAATCAACCTGCTATTGCGCGCCATCGGCCAACAGACCGGAGTTGTGTGATGTATGGCTCATTCTGAAAAATGGATTTCCTATAAAATAAAAAAGCCTTTAGAATTTCTAAAGGCTTTTTGCTGTGCTCCCCCTCTTGGGCTCGAACCAAGGACCCCATGATTAACAGTCATGTGCTCTAACCAGCTGAGCTAAGGAGGAGTGTCTCCGAATTGGGAATGCAATATTAAGCGTTTCTTTTATATTTTGCAACTGCTTCAATGAAATATTTCTCATCTTATTCAGTATGAGTTCATTTAATTATAAAAAAACTTAATTGGGCGAATTCATGTTACAAACAGGACAGAAACGAATTAAGTAGAAGGCATTTTAAAATAAAGAAGCCCCAAAATCGTTTAAATAATGTAATAAGAAAGGAATATTCTTCAACAATTTATAAATTAGCATACATACTAGTTATTAGCCCCACAAATACCATGAACATTAAGAAAATTGGCATATTGGTCCTGTTGTCTTCCTTTTTTGGAGGAATTGTTGCGTTGACCGGATATCATTATTTTGTTAAATCAAATGAATTCACAACAATCGAGTCGATGCAGCAACGTGTATCGTTTGCTGGTTTTTCAGATACGACTGGAATGAGCGTTCCGGCAGGATTGAATTTTATTTATGCTGCAGAATTAACAACTCCGGCTGTTGTTCATATAAAGACAACCTACATGCCTGAAACGACCCGTCCAAGCACACGTGACGAAGAATTGTTTCGGTATTATTATGGTGACCCATATGAAAATTACAATCAGCCCCGCGAAGCTTCAGGCTCAGGCGTAATTGTTACTGCAGGCGGATATATTGTTACAAATAATCACGTAGTAGAAAAATCTTCCAAAATTCAGGTTGTACTGAATGATAAAAGAACATACGATGCGAAGCTAATAGGCACGGATCCTACAACAGATTTGGCTTTAATAAAAATTGAAGGTGAAAACCTGCCATTTATATCATACGGTAACTCAGACAATGTAAAAATTGGAGAATGGGTGCTGGCAGTTGGTAATCCGTTTAACTTAACATCTACGGTAACAGCTGGTATCATAAGTGCAAAAACAAGAAGCATTAATTTATTGAGAGATAAAGATAATATGGCAATCGAGTCTTTCCTGCAGACAGATGCTGTTGTGAACCCAGGTAATAGTGGTGGTGCATTGGTTAACTTAAAAGGCGAGCTTATAGGCATTAACACTGCCATTGCCAGTCCTACAGGGGCCTATGCAGGATATTCATTTGCCGTTCCGGTTTCATTGGTTAAAAAAGTAATTGATGATATTATGAATTACGGACAGGTACAGCGGGGCTTACTTGGTGTGGTAATTCAGGATATGACAACAACATTAGCGAAAGAAAAGTCGGTTGATTTTATAACGGGGGTATATGTAAGTGCCGTTAATCAAGGAAGTGCAGCAGATTTAGGCGGAATAAAAGAAGGCGATATCATCACTAAGATAAACGATATAAATATCGGAGCTACTACGCAATTGCAGGAAGTAGTTGCGAGATACAGACCCGGAGATAAATTGAAAGTGCGCTACATACGCAAAGGTACTGTAGGCGAGGCCAATGTTGTTTTGAAAAACAAATTGGGGGATATGGCAATTGTACCTAAAGGCGACAATTCTGTTAAAACAAAATTAGGTGCAGACCTGCAGCCGGTATCAGGCGGTGAAATGAGCGTACTTGAAATATCCGGTGGTGCTAAGGTTGCAAAATTATACAGCGGAAAATTGAAAGAAGCCGGTGTTAGAGAAGGATTTATAATTACATCTATCGATAAAAAGCCTGTCGCTTCTCCGGAAGATGTTATTCGAATTCTTGAAGAAACAACAAACGGCGGAATTTTAATGGAAGGAATTTATCCAAACGGAAAAAAGGAATTCTATGGAATAGGCTGGTAATAAATTAATTAGTAGCCATAAAGGAGAATAAAAAAAGTGTTCGTAAGAACACTTTTTTTATGTTAAACGTATAATTAAAAATGAATCAGCAGGAATTAATAAAAAAAATAAAGGATAGATTTCAACTGACAGACAGGAATCCTTCAGCAATGTCGGGATCCGGATCTTTGTCGGGAGAGAAATTTTTTTCCAAACATTCCCCTATTGACGGGAAATGGATAGCTGATATAGAGATTGCAAAAAAAGAGGCATACAACTCTCTGATTGGAGATGCACAACAAGCATATGTGATCTGGTCTGCAATGCCTGCACCGCAACGTGGAGAAATAATCAGGCAGATAGGCGCAGCATTCAGAGAAGATAAAGAAGATCTGGGAACGCTGATCTCAATTGAGACAGGAAAGCTGTTGCAGGAAGGTTTAGGTGAAGTACAGGAAATCATAGATATATGTGATTTCGCAGTCGGGCTGTCAAGACAGTTATATGGTTTGACAATGCATTCGGAAAGACCCGATCACCGTATGTATGAACAATACCATCCATTAGGAATTGTTGGCATAATCTCGGCGTTTAATTTTCCGGCTGCTGTATGGTCCTGGAATGCCATTGTTGCTGCAGTATGTGGCAATGTCAGTATTTGGAAGCCATCAGAAAAAGCACCATTATCTGCAATTGCCTGTCAATACATCGTTTCAAAAGTACTTCAACGTAATCAGTTGCCTTCAGGTATTTTTACATTGTATCATGGAGGTGCAGAGCAGGGTAGCTGGCTTGCCGAAGATGAACGTGTTGCGTTGGTCTCTGCAACAGGATCTGTAGCGATGGGAAAAAAAGTGAATCAGGTTGTAGCGGCACGCTTAGGAAAAGTATTATTAGAACTGGGCGGTAACAATGCAATCATTGTTACTGAAAATGCAAACATAGAAATGGCTGTCCGCGCAATTGTATTTGGGGCAGTCGGTACTGCGGGACAGCGTTGTACGACTACAAGAAGATTGATCATTCATGAAAAGATCTACGATACCATTGTGGAAAAATTGAAGCACATATATGGGCAGCTTGCAGTCGGAAATCCGTTAGACAAACAAACCTTAGTAGGTCCTTTGATAGATGCTGCTGCTGTGGATTTATATGAACAGCGGATAAAAACAGCGCAGGAAGAAGGTGCAGTGCTGTTGGCCGGAGGTAAAAGATTGAAGCCTGCCGGATTTGAAGGTGGAACATACGTTATGCCGGCACTATTGGCAGCGAAGAATACGCTACCTTCCTTGCAGGAAGAAACGTTTGCGCCGATCCTGTATGTGTCAGAATATTCAGGCAGCGTTGATGCAGCCATCCAATTGAACAACAATGTGCGGCAAGGATTGTCGTCTGCAATCTTTACAAATGATATGCAGCAGATGGAGCGCTTCTTATCCAATAAAGGATCAGATTGCGGTATCGCTAATGTAAATATCGGCACCTCAGGTGCTGAGATCGGCGGGGCTTTTGGAGGGGAAAAAGAAACAGGCGGAGGCAGAGAGTCTGGTTCGGATAGTTGGAAAGCTTATATGCGAAGACAAACAAATACAATTAATTACGGAGCAACTTTACCACTCGCTCAGGGTATTAAATTCGACCTTTAATTTATTGAGCATCATTGAATAGTTTATAAGAATATTTATTACATTTGATTACTTAACTTTTTTATTTATGAAGAATACCGAAACAGTAATTGATACAAAATATCATTCAATCATGCTGGTTGATGATAATGAGATTGACAACCTTATTAATCAGAAAATGATAGAAGCGGCGGGTATTTGTACCCATATTTTTGTGCATTCCGGTGCAAGGAGTGCAATTGAATTTTTGAAGAATATTGAAAAATTGGCAAAAGGATCTCTTGAACTTTATTTACCTGATTTGATATTCCTGGATATAGACATGCCGTTAATGGATGGATTTCAATTCCTGGAGGAGTTTGAAAGAATGTCTGACCTGATTAAAAATCAATGCAATGTAATTATGCTTACGTCTTCATTGAATCCTCAGGATCTAATGAAAGCAAAGAAAAATAAGCACATTGTTAAATACATCAATAAGCCTTTGACATTAGACAACCTGCGAAAAATATAAGTATTAAATCTCCGAAAGTTTATTAATGAATTGCTCGTTTAGAGGAATATAATTGAACGGAGAATAATACGTTGGTAAAGCTAAATTAAGTTTATCTACAAGTTGACTTAGTTTAGCTTTTTTGCCTTTCTTACCTTCGTTTAAAGCAGTCTTGCAAATTTTTATAATAAGTACTGCATGCGGACAATCATCTTTACCTAAAAGTCTTATTTGACGCTGAATGCTATTCACAAGTTGGTTGAACAAATCCTGTTCTTTAACAAGTGCATATTGTAATGCTAAAAACAGTTTTATTTCAAGCAGGGTATTCGGATATTTTTTTATAGAGGTCTCGTTCAGTAAACTATTTAAAAATTTAGCAGCCTCCTCATATTTTTCAGCAAAGAAACATGCAGAAGCTCTATAGTTGATGTAGATGATAAACTCAGGCAGGTTTAATTTGTTTGTTTCATAATCTTCAAACAATTCCTTTGCATCTCCATACATCATTTTCTCTGTGCGTTCAGCTAAATAATGTTTTTGCTTGGCCAGTAAAATGCCCGGAGAGAATGTATACAGGGAATAGTTAGACACAAATACAGGGATTGACTCTGTTATATCGTCTATAGATTTATTTAAAACCTGTGTATTATTAACCAATGAATAATATTCAACTTTTAAATAATCAAGCACTAAGATCAAATGGTAATAGATTGCATCTAAATAGTATTGATCAAAAATTGCTTGTATGGATTCAAACGTTTGCTCCATTTCCGGCTTTGCAACCTTTTCAATTTTTAATTCATGGAAAAGATTGATAAAGGATTGGAATACAAACAGACGGTGTGATTGATAGAGATTGGCGATGTTGTTCATTTCGCCTTGCAATAATTCCAATCCTAACTTATCTGTTTCACTTCCGGTAAGAAAATACTCACCGTATTTTTTGAAGTAATTGCCTAACATGTCTTCAGCCTTGTCTAAGGCAAGCATGTAAGCTACGTGGCGGTTATATTGCTGTGAGTAGCTGAAGTGATCTTCAGGAGTATTTATTAGTAATTTCTTAAGTGTTTTATAAATGATTGTTAATTCATTTGATAAATCATAATCAAGAAGCTCTTTTTCTAATTTTTTTAATGAAGCAATTGCAATAGCACGTTTTTTTGTAAAAATAATATCATGTACAGTCGCAACTTTTTTGATCAAAGAAGTTCTCGGGCTTTCCATTTCCTGAAGAAGGTACTCTTCAATTTTTTGGTTCAGTCGCGATCTAAGCGTATAGTAAGCATTATTGTTAACTTCCAACTCTTCCATGATGCGCGTGTCAGAAAGCTGTTTCTCGCGCATGAACTTTAATAAATATGCAGATTTTTCGGCATTGCTGTTTATTAGAGAGTCGTAGATTGCTGTGTAATCCTTGGTGGACAGCTGTTTAATGATGTTTTTAAGCTTCGACATGAAAAGTGTTTATAAAAAACAATACAAATCCTGTTACTATAGTATGTGTTTACACAATCTAATGTACTAAAAGTAGATAATAATTTCTATATAATATACATATATTATAAACTTTAATCCCCAAATTATATTCACAATACAATTTATCGAATCTTGAAATTGTAATGGATTTTGGAAAAGGTGGAGCCACTCAGGCTCCGCATGTAGACAGGTGAAACCGGAAAGCGGATAATCTGAAATGCAGACTTAACCTGCATCTTCTGCCCGGATGATTTGAAGACCTTATGACGAAACAAAAGATATTTTGTGGAGAATATCGGATTCGAACCGATGACCTCTTGACTGCCAGCCAAGCGCTCTAGCCAGCTGAGCTAATCCCCCTTGTACGATACAAAGGTATTGTATTAATTGGATTTACAATACACGTTTTGCTTTAACCAGAATATTCTCATAATAACTCACGTATAAATCACTTTCAACCACACCCAGTTTGGTAGATGCATGAATAAATTTAACATCTCTTGCACCATTCACCTTGCTTACCAGGCCGGCATGTACAACTTTGGAGTTTCCTTTTTTGTCTGTAAAAAATACTAAATCACCTGGTCGTAAGTCAGCATATTTGATCGTCTCGCCCACATTACTTTGCTCTGCAGAAGTTCGTGGCAGGTCGATATTGATTTCTTTGAAACACAGCATCATCAAGCCCGAACAATCCATGCCGGACCTGCTTGTGCCGCCAAATTTATAAGGGGTTCCAATATAGGAGCGCGCCGCTTTTATTACTTTGTCGGCTTTTTCACTACTTTCATGTATATTTCCTTTGGTATTTTCTTTCTTGTTTTTGTTTTGCGCTTCTTTGGGTGCACTTACTTTAGAGCTTTTACAGCTTAAAAACAGGCAAACAGTAATACTTAGAAATACGATAGGCAGATTGCGCATTGAATAATCTATTAATTTATTTTAACTGAACGAATATGTGTGGAATTACGGGAATTTTTGAATTTAATCAAATAGGTTCTTTCTACATGATCAATTTGGGCAAAAGCATTGAACTGCTTGCGCATAGAGGTCCGGATGGAAGAGGTACTTTTGTAGATGATTTGATTGCGCTTGGACACAGACGTTTATCCATTATTGATACTGTAAACGGGCGCCAGCCGATGCATGATATCTCCGACAGATATGTAATCGTTTTTAATGGAGAAATCTTTAACTACAAGCAGCTTCGTACGCAGTTGATCTCCGAATTTGGCTGCACATTCAATACAGAATCGGATACCGAAGTATTGCTGTCTGCATATATCCATTGGGGCGTTGATTGCTTGTTGAAGTTGAATGGTTTTTTTGCATTCGCCATTTACGATAAACACACGCATGAGATCTTTGCAGCAAGAGACAGGCTTGGAGTAAAGCCATTGCTGTATTATATGGATGAAGATAAATTTGTCTTTGCCTCTGAAGTGAAATCGGTATTAGCGTTTAACGTTCCCAAAGAAATAGATTGGGCATCGGTTCGTCAATATTTTACCTTGGGGTATATACCTGAATCCAATTCGATTTTTAAAGACATAAAAAAAGTTCAGGCAGGCAGTTATTTATTGATCAGTAAAGCAGCCCGAATCAATAAAAAATATTATTCATTACCTGAAAAGAACAACGTATCAAAGGCAGATTCATTTGAAGAAGCAGCGCAGAAGACGAAGATTTTATTTGAACAATCTATTACAGATCGCCTGGTTGCGGATGTTCCCGTTGGCGCTTTTCTGAGTGGAGGCATTGACTCATCCATTGTTGTTGCGGCTACATCCAGACAAGTTGATGATCTGCATACATTTTCAGTGGGCTTTAAAGATGCTTCATTCTATGATGAAACAAAGTCTGCTGAGCTGGTTGCCAAAACATTTAATACCAGGCACACTTCTATCATGCTAAGTCGCACGGAACTGGCCGATAATATCATGGCCTGCCTGGAAAGCATGAGCGAACCTTTTGGCGATACATCCGCACTGCCTTTTTTTCTATTGTCAAAAAAAGTAGCTCCATCAATAAAGGTCATACTCTCAGGAGATGGTGCCGATGAATTATTTGGCGGGTATAATAAGCATAGAGCTGAATGGATGATTAAGAATCCAACCTGGCAAATCAGAATGGCTCAATTGTTTCAGCCGATCGCAAAAATAATTTCAGGAAATAGAAATTCAGCAATCGGGGATAAGATCAGACAGGTTCAAAAGTTAGTGAATGGCATGAATCTTACAGATGCCGAACGCTACTATCTCTGGTGTTCTGTAATGCCTGATGAAAAGCAAACAGCCATACTTGATCCTGCTCTGGAAGGTAAAGATGAATATACGTCCAGAAAAGCCGATAGCATCAGAAGGTTTGCAGCTAATAAATACGATCTGAATACTGTATTGAATACGGATATGGAGCTGGTGCTGGGGAGTGATATGCTGCACAAAGTAGATTCCATGTCTATGGCGCATGGCTTAGAAGTCAGAGAGCCCTTCCTGGATTATAGATTACTTGAATATGTTTCGGCCCTGCCATCGGCTTATAAAGTAAATAAAAGCGGCACGAAGATGTTGCTGAAGGAAGGCATTTAAAGATGAACTTCCCAAAGAAATTTTAGCAAAATCCAAGCATGGGTTTGATGTACCTTTGACTGCACTCTTTTCTAAAGAATTAAAAGTGTGGATTTTAGATGAACTGCTTTCCGAAAACTTTATAAAAGACCAGAAGGTGTTCAATTGGAATTATATACAAAAAATACGTGAGGCAATAAATAAAAATAGTAATTTAGACGAAACGCACATTTGGTCCATTATTGTTTTTCAATATTGGTGGAAGAAATATATGAACTAGGCGGTAAAGTCAATAGAAGTAGTATTTTTGTAAAATAGAAAGACTTTTAATGGTTCGAGCGAACAATTACTATAATTAAAAAATAAAGAATAGAAGAATGAAAGTTGCATTAATTACTGGAGTTACAGGTCAAGATGGCGCTTATTTAAGCGAATTTTTGTTGAAAAAGGGATATGAGGTTCATGGCGTAAAAAGAAGATCGTCATTATTCAATACCGACAGAATTGACCATTTGTATGTAGATCAACATGAAAAGAATGTAAAGTTCAAACTACACTACGGTGATTTGACAGATTCGACAAATTTGATTCGTATTATACAGGAGGTACAGCCCGACGAAATATATAATCTGGGCGCAATGTCTCATGTTAAAGTTAGTTTTGATACGCCGGAATATACTGCTAATGCTGATGGTATCGGAACACTTCGTATTTTAGAGGCAATCCGTATTTTAAAATTAGAAAAGAAAACAAAAATATATCAAGCGTCTACATCTGAACTTTATGGATTGGTTCAGGAAGTGCCGCAAAAAGAAACAACTCCTTTTTATCCACGTTCACCATATGCAGTAGCAAAGATGTATGCATATTGGATTACAGTAAACTACAGAGAGGCATATAATATTTTTGCATGTAATGGAATTTTGTTCAACCATGAATCACCTTTACGTGGAGAAACATTTGTTACAAGAAAAATTACCAGAGCGGTTGCTCGTATTGCTTTGGGCGCACAGGATAAGGTTTATTTGGGTAACCTGGATTCTAAACGTGACTGGGGACATGCTAAAGATTATGTAGAGGCAATGTGGTTGATTTTACAGCAGAAGCAAGCAGAAGATTTTGTTATTGCTACCGGTGTAACAACAACGGTTAGAGATTTTGTTAAGATGGCTTTTGCGCGTGTAGGTATAGTAGTTGAATTCAAAGGCAAAGGCATAAAAGAAACTGCTGTAGTTGTATCTTGCAAAAACAAAGAATATCAGGTTAAGAAAGGTACTGTTGTTGTTGCTGTAGATAAAGCATACTTCAGACCAACGGAAGTTGATTTGTTAATTGGTGATCCGGCAAAATGTAAAAAGAAGTTGAAATGGAAGCCGAAGTATAACCTTCAGCAGTTAGTGAATGAAATGGTTGATTCTGATGTTAAATTATTCAAGAAAGATGAATATTTGAAACAAGGTGGATTCACAACATTAAGCCAATTCGAATAGTAATGAATAAAGACAGTAAAATATATGTAGCAGGACATCGCGGAATGGTTGGTTCTGCGATCGTTCGGTTGCTGGAGAAAAAAGGTTATACGAATATTATTACACGTACTTCTAAAGAACTGGATTTAAGAGATCAGGTTCAGGTACGTGAATTCTTCCAAAAAGAAAAACCTCAGTATGTCGTTTTAGCAGCAGCTAAAGTTGGCGGCATTCAGGCCAACAATATTTATAGAGCAGATTTTATCTATGATAACATTATCATGGAGGCAAATGTGATTCATCAGGCGTATGAAACCAAAGTTGAAAAACTTTTATTCCTTGGATCTTCATGCATCTATCCTAAGATGGCTCCGCAGCCATTAAAAGAAGATTATTTACTGACAGGTACATTAGAAGCAACCAACGAACCTTATGCTATTGCTAAAATTGCAGGCATAAAAATGTGCGAAGCGTATAAAGATCAATATGGCTGTAATTTCATTTCAGCGATGCCTACCAATTTGTACGGACCGAATGATAATTACGATTTGAATAACTCACATGTACTGCCGGCATTGCTGCGCAAATTTCATGAAGCGAAAGAGTCCGGTGCTGCTTCTGTTGAAGTATGGGGTTCGGGTTCGCCGTTGAGAGAATTTTTGCATGTAGACGATCTTGCAGAAGCTTGCTATTACCTGATTCAAAATTATAACGATAAAGGAATTGTTAATATTGGCAGCGGTGTAGATTTAAGCATCAAAGAATTGGCAACACTTATTAAAGACGTTGTTGGTTTTAAAGGTGAATTAAAATTCGACTCTTCTAAGCCAGATGGTACTCCACGTAAATTAATGGATGTGTCAAAGCTTGAGAAGTTAGGATGGAAATATTCAATTGGTTTAAAAGAAGGTATAACCTCTGTATACAAGGAAGCGTTTAAAGCAGTATAAAGATAATGTATTCTAAGGCCATCTCATGTAACTAGTAGGTAATGCGAAACAAACACATACTATACATTACATACGATGGCCTTACCGATTTTTTAGGGCAGTCACAAGTACTCCCGTATATTTTGGGCCTGGAAGAAAAAGGGTATCGGTTTTCCATTTTAAGTTTCGAAAAACCTGAAAAGTTTAATTCCAATAAGCAAATCATTGAGAAGATAATAGCCGGTAAGAATATTATCTGGTATCCTAAAAAATATCACAAGAGGTTCTCAATTCTGGCAACACTTTGGGATCTGATGATGGGATACTTTTTCTTAGTTCGTTTGAAAAACAAAGACACATTTCAAGCAGTACACTGCAGAAGCTATATACCTGCTATACTGGGCCTGATCTCAAAAAAACGATACAATACAAAATTCATTTTTGACATGCGTGGTTTTTGGGCAGACGAACGCATTGATGGCGGACTATGGAACTTACGTAATCCTGTCTTCAAAACAGTGTATACTTTTTTCAAATGGATCGAAAAAAAATGCATACTGAATGCAGACTATGTTGTTACGCTTACACAAAACAGCTATGAAGAAATGCAGACATGGAAGTATGTTTCTTCAAAAATAAAATTCAAAATCATCCCTTGTTGCGTAGACCTGGAAATTTTTTCGAGGGAAAAATTATTTCCTGAAGAAATAAAAAAATATGAAACGAAACTGAACATAGAAGGCAAAACAGTAATTTCATATTTAGGCTCTATCGGCACATGGTATATGATAGATGAGATGATTGCATTTTATTTGCATTTTAAGTTGGAATTTAATCCTGCTGTATTTCTATTTATTACACCTGAAAAGGAATCGGATATTGTTGCGTACGTTGAAAAGTATGGTTTGACCAAAAGTGATATAAGGGTTGTAAGAGCTGAAAGACGAGAAGTGCCGTATTATTTAGCATTAAGTAACTTTGCCTTATTTTTTATAAGACCAAGCTATTCTAAAAAAAGCTCTTCGCCCACAAAGTTGGCCGAGATCATGGCTATGGGTGTTCCTGTGATCTGTAATGGAGATGTAGGAGATGTGGAAGAGCAGATTTTAAAAGGTCATGCGGGCATGGTATTGCATGTATTCGATGATGAATGCTACGCACTCGGATCAAAATACCTTAAAAGTGATTTGCAGTCATTTTATGAACAAAGTAAAGCTTTGGATTTTGTAGAAAATAATTTTTCTTTAAAAACCGGCGTACATTTATATTCGGAAATTTATTTAGAAGTGATTCAATGATCCCGTACAATCAAACATTTACATCTACGATAACAGTTAACGGTACACATATTGACGTGTTTCCGAATAAGGATAATATTGATATTGAAACGGTAGAATCCTTTGGTGAAGAATGGTCCGCGTTTCATACATTCAATGAAGAAGAAATTTTCAATGCAGGTGATAATTATTTTGATATCGTACCGGTAAGTATTTTAAATAAGTCGGCTCAGGTACTGGATGTCGGGTGCGGAACAGGCCGCTGGTCTTATTACATTGCGGATAAGGTTCATTTTGTTGAATGTGTTGACCCAAGCAAGGCGGTACTTGCAGCAGCTAATCTATTAAAAAACAAACCGAACATTCGCATTACGCAAGCGTCTGTAGATAATATACCATTTGCCGATAATTCATTTGATCTGGTATTCAGTTTGGGTGTATTGCATCATGTGCCGGACACAAAGGAAGCTATAAAAAAATGTGTGCAGAAAGTAAAACACAATGGATACATATTGCTGTATCTGTATTACAATCTTGAAAACAGAGGCATTGCATTTAAAACATTGTTTCACTTGTCAAATTCAATACGGTGGGCTGTAAGCAAGTTGCCAAGCAAGCTTAAAATAGCTGTATGCAATATGCTTGCTGTATTGTTTTATTTACCCTTTGTGGCATTGGCCAAATTGCTGCTGTTTACTGGAGTCTCAGCACATACAGTCTCTAAAATTCCGCTGTCGTGGTATGCAGATAAATCATTTCATATTATCCGAAACGATTCGTTGGATAGATTTGGTACTCCATTGGAACAGCGGTTTTCAAAGCAGCAAATTGTAGATATGCTGGAGTATGCAGGTTGTACAAATTATGTATTTGCAGACAATGCACCATACTGGAGAGTAATTGCGCAAAAAAAATGAAGATAAAACGAATCGTAGTTATATGCCCGCATCCCCAAGGTGTTGCTCCGGGACAACGATTAAAGTACGAGCAGTATTTTCAGCACTTTCGTGACAATGGGTATAACATAACGGTTGAGTCTTTCATGACCAATCGATTTTGGGATATTGTATATAAAAAAGGGAATATACCGGAGAAATTCTTCTGGACAATATACGGCTACATAAAACGCATTATACTGCTTCCTTTTTTGCCCTTCTACGATGGCGTTTATATTTTTTTAAATGTTACACCGTTCGGCTTCCCGGTATTGGAACGATTGTATGTAGCATTAAATCCGCAGGTTGTTTATGATATAGATGATCTGGTTTTTTTAGGCAATACATCTAAAGTAAACAGTCTGGTTTCGTTGTTGAAAAGACCCGAGAAGTATACGTACTTAATGCAGCGGGCTAAACATGTAATTGTGTGTACACCTTATTTAGAAAAATTTGCACTGGAAAGAAATATACATGTTACAGATATTTCTTCAACCATAAATACAGATACATATATTCCGGTAAATGCATATAGCAACGACAAGCCTCTTGTTATTGGCTGGTCGGGAAGTCATAGTACACTAAAATATTTTTATCTGCTTAAAGATATTTTACTTGAATTAAGAAAACGATATGACTTTAAGGTATTGATTTTCGGTGTTCAGGAATGTCGCATTGACGGGCTTGATGTTGAAGTGGTGCCGTTTCATGAAACTATGGAAGTGCCTACATTACAACGTCTGGATATCGGGTTGTATCCATTGCCATTGGACGAGCAATGGGTTTATGGGAAGAGCGGATTAAAGGCGCTTCAATATATGGCACTTGGCATCCCAACGGTTGCAACTTCTATAGGAGCCAATCTTAGAATAATAGAAAACAATGTTTCCGGAATATTGGTTACTAGTAAAGAAGAATGGTTGTCTGCGCTGATTGGATTGTTGGATAACCCTGAATTGCGGAAGCAAATTGGTTTACATGGGAATAAAAAAGTACTAGAAGCGTATTCGATCCATGCGAATAAGAACAACTATTTAGAGATATTAAACTCAGTCTTCTAAGATGTTCTCCTTGAAAATATTTTTTTGATTTTAAAGGCTGCTCCATTATTACCTTCCTGTAAAGCATAAAGCAGCAGGATGGCGGCTATGAAAAAGGGATACCCCTGAATCTTGTATCGTACCAGACTTCCGAAATTATACGTTGTTACGCCTACAAAAAATGAGAAGATCAATCCGAACAACAAAAAGAATTGAAGATTGACATCTTTGGATAAAAGATCGATTGTATTCTTCAGCTTTCTTTTTTGAAAAAGCCGGAATGTTAAATAGATTAACATAGATGATTCCAATGCAGAAAGAAGCATGATTGGATTTCTTGATTCCCACAGATATGGCCTGAATAGCGATACATTTATTGCTGCGGGAATTTTTAAAACATAGTCTATTAAACCATTATCCATAGCTCCCAGGTCATAGGTAGATCCCTCGGTTTGCAAAGAAACAGAATGTACATAATTGCGCTGAACTTTAGCTGTCTCTAACAACTTGTCGCTTGAATAGCGCTCTTTCTGCGCGCCAAGCTGGGTTACCAATACATAACTTACTACAAGGCTTAATACAATAATGAACGGCGCAATCATCGCTCTTAAAATACGATTCTGGATGTAGGTTTTGTATTGCTGGGTTACCATGAATGAAAAGCATGGCGCATACGCTAATAAAATGTATATTTTAATATTTAATATGATATAACCTGTAAACAGGATGTAGAATACGTAACTCACTTTAAATTTATTCTGAATGAATATTCTGAATAAATAATAATGAGAAATGCATAAGCATGAAAAACAAATGGTGTCTTTTAATATACCGCTGCCCCAGACAATTAAGCTGGGTGCTGCAAAAAATGCCAGTATAATTTCTTGTTTATTGTTAGGGTATAATTCGAACAGCAATGTTACCAGCCGCCAGATACACCAGAAAGAAATGAAACTGAAAAAGAATGTAGTTACCAGATATGAGTTGAAGGAAAATAAATTAATAAATGCAGTTATTTTCAATACGATCAATGTGTCAGAGGCATTGACATAATTCATATGTAAAAAAAGATTTTTGAGTTCTGTGTCATTACCGGTCGGCGAGTAAAAAAATATCCTCAGAATACTTTCCGGATGTTCAAAAATCAAATTTGCGAATATTCGCCCTTCATTGTAGTAGGTTCCGATATCACCTCCTTTGTAGTAAAAGTTGAATATCAGTGTTACAAACAACCCTCCGAATATTTTAAGCGAGAGTCCAAAATATACGTATTTTTGAATTGTCTGTTCCTTATAGATCAGCTCTACAAGAATTCGGGTGGCAACAAAGAATAAAAATACGTATGCAGGAAGCAAAATATATTCATAGGGGCTGATCAAATTCTTCCGAATAGATAATTCATAGATAGAAAGTTTTTGAAAATGGTCCATTAATTCTTTGTACAGCCTTAATTTATATTCTTGAAATTAACGAATTAATTGTATCTTGAACAATAAATTCAGCGACAATGAGCATTAAATTAGATTCTATCGATAAGAAAATCCTTGAGATTCTTCAAGCGAATGCTAAAATTACCAACTCACAATTGGCAACTGAGATTGGTTTGTCTCCGGCACCAACTCTTGAAAGAGTTAGAAAGCTTGAAAACATGGGCATAATCAAAAGTTACCATGCAGAAGTTGAACGCGAGTTATTAGGTATTGGCACAGCTGTATTTGTTTCGGTATCCTTATCTGGGCACAAAAAACATCAGATTATGTCGTTTGTAGCTCAAATGAATGAAATTCCGGAAGTAGTGGAATGCCACCACATTACTGGTTCAGGAGATTTTCTTTTGAAGATTTTAGCAAAAGATATCAATTCGTATCAAAAATTGATCTTAGACAAATTGGTAGATATAGAAGAAATCGGGAATATGCAGTCGATGGTAATTCTATCAACATACAAAGATTCTAAAGTAATGCCTATTTCTTAGACTTACTCTTACTTAAGCGCGCAAGCCCTTCATCACAATTTCGTGTTACTTCTTTAATCGTAGCTGAATAGTTTTTCTCGTCGAGTCTTTTTACGCGTTGCAATGCATTTTTATAATAGGCTTTAGCCCGGTCGTTGAATTCTAATTTTTCATACAAAATGCCCAATTGGCAAGAAGCTAATGAATAGCTGAATACCGCCGCATTATCACCTTTGTCTTCGCCAAGCTTGATTACTTTTAAAAAGTATTTTTCCGCTTCAGCATGGTTCATCGTTTTGGTTTCGATCAAACCTAAATAATAGTAAGCCGAAAGTGAATAGCCCATCTTAGCCATATCTCCGGATTCCGCAAAAGCGGATGTTTTCAGCAGATAGAATTTCGATTTTTCTAAATCACCTCTTTCATATAAAATTCTGCCTAAAAAATAACTTGCATACCTGCCTGTATTTTCTTCATAGCCTGGCATAGCAATATTTACTTTGTAGTTAATGTCGTAACAGATCTTTTCGCAATCTGCATAATAACCAAGCTCCCACGCAGCCCGTGCATACACGCGTTGAAAGTAAGGGTTGTCCGGATAGGTCTCGTTGAGGTGCTTTGCATACGGATATGCAGCCCGCGCATTGTTCTCTTCATTATTGTAAATACGCATCAGGAAATACTGAGCTTCAATACGTGTATAAAAAGCACTGTTCGCACATTCGGTAAGCTGTGCCAATCCGACACTTTTGCTTCCCTTCGGAAACATATTTATTAAAGGCTTTAATAAAGGATATTCTTCCTTCATCCATTCAGAATAATAATTGAAAATAGATTCTCCAAATAGGAACTCTGGACTCATATCACCTTTACCCTTTGTATAGGTAAGGTAATGCAAGGCACTTTTTCCTTGGAACGCAGCTTTAACATACGCTTTATTTTCAGCAAAGTACCTGCCTTTAAAACCATGTGCAGCGCACAGAAAAAACGCAGCTTCAAGATTCGTATCATCTTTATCAAACATTGCCTCTCCTTTTTCAATAGAAAGATCGATGTACATTAGGAATTCTTTTTCATATGTATTTCTAAAATCTTCCGTATCGATATAGGGCATCATTTTCCAGAAATTGCTTAGGCCCATTAAAAAGTAAGGCATCGGATGTTCCGGATATTGACTTTTCAGATATGCAAAATATTCTTCGGCTTTGTCAAATTTAAAATTATACATGTTGTTAATGGCATCTGTAGCTTGCAGTTGAATGGCGTTATCTGCCAGCAACATCTCCTCCTTGTCTTGAGAGAAACAAGTTGAATAAGCAAAACATGTAATAAATAAAAACAGATACCTCATCATATAATTTTACTCTTCAAAATCATTGTATAATTTTAACGAAACAAATATACATTTATTCCCTTGAGCATTTAATATGCCTATGCAACTTTTAAAAGAATTGTGTTCTATCCACGCACCTTCAGGTAATGAAGAGCCGCTGAAAGATTTTATACTTGATTATGTACGTAAAAATGCAGATCAATGGTCACATAAACCAACAATATATCACGATGGAGATATGCAGGATTGTATTGTTTTAGTATTTGGTAATCCTAAAACTGCCATCTTTGCTCATATGGACTCTATTGGCTTTACAGTTGCATACAACAATCAACTGCATCCGATCGGCTCGCCTTCTGCTAAAGAAGGATATCGATTGTACGGACGGGATTCCGGTGGTGACATACATGGTACATTAAAGATTGTGGATGAAGAATGGATTGTTGATGCAGGCCGTATTATTGATAGAGGAACAGAACTGACATTTGCCCCCGACTTCAGAGATGAGGGCGAGCACATTCTTAGTCCCTATCTGGACGACCGTCTGGGAGTCTGGGCTGCATTGCAGGTGGCTGCTACCTTAGAGAACGGGATCATTGCTTTCACCTGTTGGGAAGAACATGGCGGAGGCTCTGTGGCTTATTTAGCGCGTTGGATCTATGAGACATTCCAGGTAAAACAGTCGCTTATTTGTGATATTACCTGGGTAACGGATGGCATAGAAGCCGGAAAAGGTGTGGCAATTTCGATGCGCGATCGCATGATCCCACGAAAGAAATATGTGAACCGGATCATTGATCTGGCAAAGCAGACAACCATTCCGTTTCAGCTGGAGGTGGAAGGTGCCGGTGCAAGCGATGGCCGTGAACTTCAGCTTTCTCCCTATCCCTGGGATTGGTGTTTTATTGGCGCACCCGAAAAAGATGCCCATACACCCAATGAATGTGTTCATAAAAAGGATATAGAGTCCATGGTGGCCCTTTATACGTATTTGATGGAAAAATTATAAGGGCTCAAAGCGGAAAGCTAAACGCTTAAAGCTTTGTAAAATTAACATTATGGCAATAAATGTACAAAAAGCTTTTTGCCTTAGGCCTTAAGCTTTTTGCCTTCTATGCTTACCCTTTCACCGAAAAAGCGTATTTTTGTACCTTCAAAAGAATAAAAAGGAATTGTATGTTGAATATTGTATTATTTGGCCCTCCGGGAGCAGGTAAAGGAACTCAAAGTGAAAAATTAATAGCTAAATATAAATTAGCACATTTATCTACAGGGGATATTTTTCGCGATCACATTTCGCGTAAAACCGAGTTGGGCGTAAAGGTGAAAGAATATATTGACAACGGATTATTAGTTCCCGATGAAGTTACTGTCGGTATTTTAAAAGCTGCTATCGAAGCGAACGCAGGTGCAACTGGATTTATTTTTGATGGCTTTCCTAGAACAGTGCATCAGGCAGAAGTGCTGGATGGCATGCTGGCAACGCTGGATACAAAGATCCATTCTGTAGTAGCATTGGATGTAAATGAAGAAGAGTTAAAAAAGCGCATCGAAATCCGCAGACAAACATCTGGTCGTGCAGACGACGATGCAGAGAAAGTATTGAAACGTATCGACGAATATTTCCAGAAAACAGTTCATGTATTGCCTTACTACGAAGCGCAAGGCAAAGCGGTGAAAGTACAAGGCATTGGCGAGATCGAAACAATCTTTGCTTCTATCTGTAAAGCAATAGACGCTGCAAAATAATAAAACAAACAGCACAGCCTTGCTTCATCTGCATGAATGGAGCAAGGCTGTTGTATAATAAATAACTAGGTCTGTGAGCACACAGGCCTGAGTGTTTTGGCACAAGGCAAGACATCAGCAATTAGTACACGCGTTAAGCATAAGGCTTAACGCTTCAAGCTTTAAGCATAGAAAAGTGGCTTCATCCAACTTTATAGATTACGTAAAAGTATGCTGCCGCTCCGGTAAAGGAGGCGCTGGCTCAGCCCATTTTCGCAAAGAAAAACACGCACCGCTTGGTGGTCCTGACGGCGGAAACGGCGGCAGAGGAGGGCATATTATATTAAGAGGGAATGTTCAGTTGTGGACGTTGTTACACTTAAAATATACCAAACACATTATTGCCGAAGATGGCCAGGGTGGCGGAACAAACAGATCCTCCGGCGCTCAGGGAAAAGATCAGATTGTAGAGGTGCCGCTAGGCACAATTGCACGCGATCCGGAAACAGGTGAAAAGCTTGCTGAGATTACAGAAGACGGACAGGAAATTATTCTGATACCTGCCGGAAGAGGCGGTTTGGGAAATGAGAATTTTAAAACATCTACCAATCAGGCTCCCCACTATGCTCAACCGGGCGAACCGGGTATTGAAGCATGGGTGATCCTTGAATTAAAAGTGCTTGCAGATGTTGGTTTGGTTGGCTTTCCGAATGCAGGAAAATCTACGTTGTTATCAAAAGTATCTGCTGCAAAACCTGAAATTGCAGATTATGCATTTACTACACTGGTGCCAAACCTGGGTGTTGTAAAGTATCGTGATTACAGGTCCTTTATTATGGCCGACATTCCCGGTATTATTGAAGGGGCTGCAGAAGGCAAAGGGCTTGGAATACGTTTCCTTCGACACATTGAACGAAATTCAATTTTATTATTTTTAGTTGCTGCCGATTCGAAAGACATTGCTGCAGAATATGAAATTCTATTGAATGAACTTCAAAAATACAATCCTGAATTGCTGCACAAAGACAGGATTTTAGCGATCTCCAAATCAGATCTGCTGGATGATGAGTTGAAAGCCGAAATTAAAAAAAGAACTTCCAAAAGGAGTTGAGGCGGTCTTTTTCTCTTCATACCTGAATCAAGGACTGATGGAATTGAAAGATTTGTTATGGACAACCATGAACAAACCTCAAAATGACTTTATAGAATAGAACTTTAACGGAACAGGCGGTGTCATATTGTCAGAAAAATAGCTTGGCAAACTTATTGACAAGCCTTTCTTGTCAAATCATATTATAATTATGGCTAACGAAGAGATTAACGAAGAACAAATTGATAATTCTGCTGAAAAAGAGGTGGTTGCAGAAACTGCTGAAAAAGCTCCGGAATTGACAGAATTGGAAAAAGCGCTTGCTGAAGCAGCTGATTGGAAAGATAAATATGTCAGATTGTACGCTGAATTTGACAATTACAAAAGACGTACAAGTAAAGAACGTATCGATTTGCTTAAAACTGCAAATGAAGATTTGATGATTAGCTTGATTCCCATCATCGATGATTTTGATCGCGCGTTAAAAAATATTCCTGCAACAGAAGAAACAAAAGTATTGCGCGAAGGCGTTGAATTGATTCATAATAAATTCAATAAAACACTTCAGCAAAAAGGCCTTACGGCTATGAATGCACAGGGGGCAATTTTTGATACGGAATTACACGAAGCAATCACGCAGATACCTGCACCAACAGCAGACTTGAAAGGCAAAGTAGTTGACGAAGTTGAAAAGGGTTACCTGCTTGGTGAAAAAGTGATCAGATACGCGAAAGTTGTTATTGGAGCTTAAGAAATGGCAAAGAGAGATTATTACGAAGTATTAGAAATTTCTAAATCTGCGTCTGCAGACGAGATCAAAAAAGCATATCGTAAGCTGGCGATCAAATACCATCCGGATAAAAACCCGGACAATCCAGCTGCAGAAGAGAAGTTTAAAGAAGCTGCTGAAGCTTATGAAGTTTTAAGTTCTCCAGAGAAGAAACAGCGCTACGATCAATACGGTCATCAGGCTTCTGGCGGCGGTTACGGCGGCGGCGGAATGAATATGGATGACATATTCTCTCAATTCGGCGACGTATTTGGCGGCGGCGGTTCTCCGTTCGAAAGTTTCTTTGGCGGCGGCGGTTCAGGCCGTGGCAGAGGTGTACGTAAGGGTACGAATCTTCGCATCAAGTTGAAATTAAACCTGGAAGAAATTGCCAACGGGTGTGAAAAGAAAATAAAAGTGAAGCGTCAGGTTGCCTGTGACGATTGCAGCGGCACAGGTGCTAAAAATAGTTCCATACAAAAATGCGGCACATGTAACGGTACAGGACAGGTTAAGAAAGTCGTAAATACGATGCTTGGCCAGATGATAGTCGTAAATACGATGCTTGGCCAGATGATGTCTGCAGTAACATGTTCTACCTGCAGCGGAGAGAAGGTACTATTATAAAAGATAAATGTACTACCTGCCATTGGACATGGTACAGTAGAAAAAAGAAGAAACAATCACGATCAAAATACCAAGCCGGCGTTGTAGATGGCATGCAATTGTCAATGAGCGGCAAAGGCAATATGCCTCCTAGAGGTGGTGTTGCAGGCGACTTGCTGATCTTAATTGAAGAGATCGGAAGACGAGGTATTAAAACGTGACGGCTTAAATATTATTTACGAACTATATGTAACGTTCTTTGACGCCGTATTTGGTACGAGTGTTGAAAGTGCCTTACTGTAGATGGTAAAGTTAAGATCAAAATTGAACCGGGTACACAAAGCGGTAAGATATTTAGTTTGCGTTCTAAAGGCTTGAAAGATGTAAATAGTTACCAAAAAGGTGATCAGCTTATTTATGTAAATGTTTGGACTCCGCAGGAACTTACAAAAGAAGAAAAAGAAATATTATCATCCATTAAAGATTCTGAAAAGTTTCAAACCAAATCCAGGCAAAAACGATAAGTCGTTTTTTGAACGTATGAAAGAATTCTTTTAACAGAAATTGATGGTACATCAGAAGCCTTCCTTAATCGGAAGGCTTTTTTTATAGGTAGGAATCAGGTAGTTGAGAAAAGTAAATGAATAATTCATTTTTTTAAATGATTAATGCCGAATTAAACCCTTCTTTTCTTCTCGGAAAACACTAAAAAACCACTATTTTATGCAAGTATTTTTATTAAGATAATACCAACTACTATGAAAGTGTTAAAGTTTGGCGGGGTCGGTACCTCTCTGTAGGTTCTGTAGAGAGTATCCGTAAAGTTGCAGAAATTCTTTCTTCATATAAGAAGAAAAGAAAAGTTTGTAGTTGTTTTTTTCTGCTATGTCAGGAATTACAAATTTACTTGTTGAAGTAGGTCAGAAAGCATCTACCGAGTGATATTTCATATCAGCAGGTTTTAAAAACGATTGAACAAAAACACGTAAGTACTGCAAAAACATTAATTGATGTTAAGAATCAAGGTAAAGTAATTGCACAGCTTAAATTGGTATTGAATGAACTGCAGGATTTATTGCACGGTGTTTATTTACTAAAGGAATTATCGCCGCGTTCAAAACGATTTAGTACTAAGCTTTTGGCGAACGCCTTTCTTCGTACTTGGTTTGTGAATTTTTAAAACAGGAAGGTGTTTGATGTAACATTCCTGGATGCGCGTAAAGTAGTGATCACAGATAGTGGTTTTGGTTCAGCGAAAGTTGATTTCAAAAAAACAGACAAAGCCATCAAAGATTATTTCAAAGATGTTAAGTCTAGTGTTGTAACGGACCGGCATTTATCGGTTCAAACAGATAAAGGCGAAACAACAACATTGGGTAGAGGCGGTTCCGATTATACAGCTATCTGTATTTTGGTGCTGCACTGGATAGCGAAGGCATTGAAATCTGGACAGATGTTGATGGTATTATGACTGCAGATCCGCGCAAAGTAAAACGTGCATTCACACTTCCGCAGGTTTCATATATTGAAGCAATGGAAATGTCGCACTTTGGCGCAAAAGTTATTTACCCGCCGACATTACAGCCTGCATTCAAAAAAAGAATTCCGATCTGGATCAAGAATACATTCAATACAGCATTTGAAGGAACGTTGATCAACGAAAAAACAAGTGCAACCGATCATTCCGTAAAAGGTATTTCATCTATTGAAAATATCTCAATGCTGAATTTAACAGGTAGCGGTATGGTAGGTGTGCCGGGTGTGTGTCTGGTCGCTTGTTTGGTGCGTTGGCAAGAAACGCCATCAATGTCATCTTAATTACACAAGCATCTTCAGAGCATTCTATCTGCTTTGTGATCGATTCAAAAGAAGCTGCGAAAGCAAAAGAAGCAGTTGAAGAAGAATTTGAACATGAAAATCAAAGCAGGGTAAAATAGATAAGCTTCATGAAAAGGGATAATCTTGCTATTGTAGCAGTTGTAGGCGATAACATGCGCCACACTCCGGGTATTGCAGGTAAATTATTCTCTTCATTAGGAAAGAATGGTATCAACGTTGTTGCTATTGCACAAGGTTCTTCAGAAATTAATTTGTCTTGTAGTAATTGGCAAAGAAGATTTAACAAAGGCATTAAACGTTATTCACGAATCATTCTTCCTGAGTGATGTAAAAAACCATCAACGTATTTGTTGTTGGTGTTGGCTTAATCGGTAGCGCGTTGTTGAAGCAATTACAGAAAACAAGGAGCATACCTTTTAAAAGAAAAGAATTTCAAGATCAACGTTGTTGGTTTAGCAAATAGCAAGAAAATGCTTATCAATGAAAATGGGTGTAGCATTGACTTCATGGAAAGAAAAGTTAGAAGAACAAGGAGAGAAAGCAAACTTAAAAGAGTTTGTAAAACGAATGGTTGATCTGAATCTTCGTAACTCGATCTTTGTTGACAATACATCAAATAAAGATGTGGTTTCATTCTATCACAACATTTTTAGATGAAAGTATTTCTATCGTTACGCCAAACAAGCTAGCCAATTCTGGTTTGTTCAAAGATTACAAAAAACTTCAGGAAACTGCATTCAAGCGTGGTGTGAAGTTGATGTATGAAACAAATGTTGGTGCAGGCCTTCCGGTGATCAATACATTGAACGACTTAAAAAGACAGCGGCGATAAGATCATTCGTATTGAAGGTGTTCTATCCGGAACATTGTCATACATATTCAACACGTTCAAAGGAGATAAGAAATTCAGTGACGTTGTTAAAGAAGCGAAGGAGAAAGGTTTCACAGAGCCGGATCCAAGAGACGATCTGAATGGAAAAGATGTTGCACGTAAGATCCTGATCTTATCTCGTGAAGCAGGTTTCAATTTAGAGTTTGATGATGTAGTAGTAGAAAACATTCTTCCTGCTCCATGTTTTGAAAGCCAAAAACAGTTGAAGAGTTTTTCGTTGAATTGGAAAAGAACAACAACGTATTCTCTAAGAAACGTGATGAGGCAGATAAGGCAAATAAAGTATTGCGCTTTATTGCGAAGCTTGAGAATGGCAAGGCTGAAGTAAGTTTACAGTCGGTTGACAGTACACGATCCATTCTTCTCTCTATCAGGCAGCGATAACATGATTGCGTATACAACGGAAAGATACAAAGAGCGACCATTGGTGATCAAAGGTCCTGGAGCTGGGTGCAGAAGTTACTGCAGCAGGTGTGTTCGGAGACATTATCCGTATCAGTAATTACCTGAAGGGATAATTATAGTGTAAAGTTTTAAGTGTAAAGTGTAAAGATGAAAATGTTAATACACGAATCTTAAAACATAGAACTTGTACAACAATGAAAGATAGTATAAAAGTATTTGCCCCTGCTACTGTAGCCAATGTTTCCTGTGGCTTTGAATGTGCTGGGCTTTGCTGTAGATAATCCCGGAGATGAAGTACTTCTTCGCTTGTCAGATAAAAAAGGTGTACGCATCACTTCAATCACAGGCGATGATGGTCGTTTGCCAAAAGATGCTGAAAAAAATACGGGTTAGTATTTCTATCATCCGTTATTTAGAAAAGTTAGGTATTGAACAAGGGATTGAAAATTGAGCTGACGAAGAAAATGCCTTTGGGCAGTGGCTTGGGATCAAGTGCTTGCATCAACAGTTGCCGGTGTATATGCCATCAATCAATTGATAGGAAATAAAATGGAAGTAAAAGATTTGCTTCCGTTTGCAATGGAAGGTGAATTTTTGGCTTGTGGTTCTGCACATGCAGATAACGTTGCCCCATGTTTGTATGGCGGCTTTGTATTAGTGAGAAGCTACGATCCTCTGGATGTAGTTAAACTTCCGGTTCCTGCAAACTTGTATGCAACCATTATTCATCCGCATGTTGAAGTGCAGACAAAAGACGCACGCAACATTCTTCCGAAGCAGATACAATTAAGTCAGGCAGTTGCGCAGTGTGGGCAATGTAGGCGGCTTGGTTGCAGGTTTGCTGATGAACGACACAAGTCTGATTGGCCGCTCTATGCAGGATCTTATTGTTGAACCGGCACGTTCCGTTTTAATACCAGGCTTTGATGATGTTAAAAAAGCAGCATTGGATGCCGGTGCATTGGGTTGTTCAATTTCAGGTTCTGGTCCTTCTATCTTTGCATTAAGCACAGATCAGGAAACTGCAAAGAAAATCGGACAAGCAATGAAGAAAGGTTTTGACGCAATTCATATCGGCAGCGATGTGTATGTGTCGACTGTGAATCAGCAAGGACCAAGGATAATCTAAATTCCAAATAACAAAAAAAACAAATTCCAAACAGTTAGAGACGGAATTTTAATACGAAGAGAAATGAATTCGCCTTCAGCTTTGAGCTTTTAGGCCTTAAGCATAGAGAAAATGAAACTATATAGTACAAATCATCAGGTGCCGGAAGTTAATTTGAAAGAAGCCGTATTTAAAGGCCTTCCGGATGATAACGGTTTATATATGCCGGAAAACATCCCTACATTACCGGCTTCGTTTTTTTGAAAACATCGACAAACTTTCTTTCAGGATATTGCATTTGAAGTGTGCAAAGCATTGATCGGTGATGAGGTTCCTGAAAAAGAAATCAGAAGCATTGTTGACGACGTATTGACTTTTGACGCGCCTGTATTAAAAGTGGAAGACAATATTTATGTGCTTGAATTGTTCCATGGTCCTACCATGGCATTCAAAGATTATTGGCGCACGCTTTTATGGCACGTTTTGATGTCTTATTTCCTTCAAAAAGAAAAGACAGAGATCATGATCCTTGGTGGCAACATCGGGAGATACAGGAAGTGCAGTTGCACAAAGGCTTCTTAGATAAAGCAGGCATTAAAGTTACGATCTTATATCCAAGCAAAAAGGTAAGTGATCTTCAGGAAAAACAACTTACTACACTTGGTAAAAATATTACCGCACTTGAAGTCTTAGGTACGTTTGATGATTGTCAGCGTATGGTGAAGCAAGCGTTCTTAGATAAAGACATAACATCTAAGATCAACTTATCTTCTGCAAATTCTATTAACATCAGCCGATTAGATCCCGCAGTCGTTCTATTATTTCTATGCATATGCACAGGCAAAAAAGTTAGGGAAGAAAGTGGTATTTTCTGTACCTAGCGGAAACTTCGGAAAACATTTGCGGTGGTTTGATCGCGAAGAAAATGGGGTTTACCTATTGAGATGTTTGTAGCATCTACAAATGCGAATGACATTATGCCAAAGTATATCAATACGGGAATATTTGAAGCGAAACCTTCTGTTTCAACAATCAGCAATGCAATGGATGTTGGTAATCCAAGCAACTATCCACGCGTGATTGAATTATATGGCAAAGACATCAACGCATTGCGTAAAGATGTGGTTGGTAAAGCATATACAGACGAAGCAACTGCAGCAGCTGTTAAATCGGTATATAAGGCTACAGGTTATTTAATGGATCCGCATGGTGCAGTTGGTTATTTAGGGTTAAAAGAAATACTTCAAAGAAAGCGGGAAAAGATGCTACGGGAATTTTCTTAGCTACAGCGCACCCGGCAAAAATTCATTGAAGTAGTAAATGATATTATTGAGAAGGAAGTTGAAATTCCGGCACGTTTGCAGGAAGTAGAGCAAATAAAAAGAAAGAATCGATTGTAATAGAAAATGATTTCGAAAAGCTGAAATCGTTTTTGTTGAAATAAAAAAAATGCCCGGTAACTACCGGGCATTTTTTTTATTTTCTTTTCAATCACATCTATTCCCTCAAAAGCTGCTTTGTCATAATCCGGATGTTCTAATCCATCCCAAAATTTTTTGATTCACTTCTGTAGACATGAAGTTTTCTTTCCAGGATGCGAAGGTCA
>JANSWA010000089.1:0-32500 GCA_028015225.1 Carex myosuroides | reverse complement strand
CTTTGCATTGATTTTGGGTAAATGATGTGTAGGATAGGTGGGAGGCTTTGAAGCGGGCACGCTAGTGTTCGTGGAGCCAACGTTGAAATACCACCCTTTATTTACTTGGAGTCTAACCCCTGAATAGGGAAACAGTGCATGGTGGGTAGTTTGACTGGGGTGGTCGCCTCCAAAAAAGTATCGGAGGCTTCTAAAGGTTCCCTCAGTACGCTTGGTAACCGTACGTAGAGTGCAATGGCATAAGGGAGCTTGACTGTGAGACAAACAAGTCGATCAGGTACGAAAGTAGAGCATAGTGATCCGGTGGTTCCGCATGGAAGGGCCATCGCTCAAAGGATAAAAGGTACGCCGGGGATAACAGGCTGATCTCCCCCAAGAGCTCACATCGACGGGGAGGTTTGGCACCTCGATGTCGGCTCGTCACATCCTGGGGCTGGAGAAGGTCCCAAGGGTTCGGCTGTTCGCCGATTAAAGTGGCACGCGAGCTGGGTTCAGAACGTCGTGAGACAGTTCGGTCCCTATCTGTGATGGGCGCAGGAAATTTGAGTGGACCTGATTTTAGTACGAGAGGACCGAATTGGACCAACCTCTGGTGTATCTGTTGTGCCGCCAGGTGCAGTGCAGAGTAGCCACGTTGGGACGAGATAAGCGCTGAAAGCATCTAAGCGCGAAACTCACCACAAGATGAGATTTCCATACAGGGACGTCAGAGACTATGACGTTGATAGGCTGCAAGTGTAAAGTCAGAAATGGCATAGCTGAGCAGTACTAATAACCCAACAATTTTCTTTGCAAGAGTACTTTGATATACCACTAATCATTATGTCAAACCTATTATAGTTTGCAACGGAGTTCCAACGGAACTTGCCAGTAACAAACAAACATCTTAATGGTGGTTATAGCGTTGGTGTTCACCTCTTCCCATTTCGAACAGAGAAGTTAAGCCCAATAGCGCCAATGGTACTGCAGTCAAATGTGGGAGAGTAGGTCGCCGCCAACTTATTATTTAAAACCCTTATCCTAATCGATAAGGGTTTTTTTGATTTTATAACCTGCGATGATTTGAGTAAAAAAAGTCCATTATCTCACACTATTTTATTGAATACCGGAGTATTTTGCCATCATCTCAAATAAATCATGTATTTTTTAAGGCAGTTTTAATTATATGAGAGCACTCTGGACCGTCATTTTACTTATTATTTCAAATGGATTCATGACATATGCATGGTATGGTCATTTAAAGCAATCCGGCAACGATAGTTTCTTAGCAAAATGGGGAATTATTGGCATTGTATTAATAAGCTGGGGTATCGCCCTTTTTCGAGTACTTATTTCAAGTGCCGGCCAATAGGGATTGGGTTCGAAGGAAACGGAGGCCCATATAATCTATTCCAATTAAAGATCATACAAGAAGTTGTTTCACTTACAGTCTTTACCGTTTTTGCAGTATTTGTATTCAAAACTGATCGTTTTCAATGGAATTATTTGGCTGCAATGGTGTGCATTATGTTAGCGGTGTTTTTTTGTGTTTAAAAAATGGTAATCATTATATAGTATGCAATTTAATTCAGCAGAAGAACAATCGATTTATTACAGAAGCAAGATCAAAGAAGTTATTGACGAAGTTGGCAAGGTTGTCGTTGGTCAAAAAATACATGATCAACAGATTGCTTGCAGGCATCTGTACAGGTGGACATATATTATTGGAAGGTGTCCCAGGCTTAGCCAAAACGCTAAGTGTAAATACGCTTGCAAAAACAATGGATCTGGATTTTAAACGCATCCAATTCACTCCAGACTTGCTACCGTCTGATTTGATCGGAACAATGATATACAATCAGCACAAGGGAAATTTTGAAGTAAAAAAAGGCCCTGTGTTTTCAAACTTCATTTTAGCGGATGAAGTGAATCGCTCGCCGGCTAAGGTACAGTCCGCTTTACTGGAATGTATGCAAGAGAAGCAAGTAACGATTGGTGATACAACTTACCCATTAGATAGCCCATTCCTTGTGCTTGCAACCCAAAATCCAGTTGAACAGGAAGGCACATATCCGCTGCCTGAAGCTCAAGTTGATCGGTTTATGATGAAGATCCATTTGACATATCTGGACAAGGAAGCTGAGCTGGAAGTGATGCGCAGAGTGTCAAATATGGACTTTGATTACGAAGTAAAGAAAATAGTTTCTAAAGAGGATGTATTGGCAATTCGAAATGAAATAAACAAGGTCACTATTTCGGAGTCGCTGGAAAAATATATTATTGAACTAGTTTTCGCAACGCGATTCCCTAAGGATTATGGGTTAGATACAGAAGCTTCGTATATACTTTATGGTGCATCTACACGAGCTGCAATAAATTTAAACAGAGTTGCTAAAGCAATGGCCTTCTTTAACAATAGAGATTACGTATTGCCGGAAGATATTAAGGAGGTTGCTTACGATATTTTAAATCATAGAATAATATTAAATTATGAAGCGGAAGCAGAAGGAATCACTACGCGCCAAATTATAGAAACAATTTTGCGCAAAGTAAATATCACTAAAGCGTAAGCCAGTTTCTTCTAGTATAAAAAAAAGGGTTTGTTCTTTAGAACAAACCCTTTTTTTTATACTAGAAGATCAATAATCTTATTGATACATATTAAGTTTCTCCTTAACTACTTCCAAAGCCTTTGTCATTTTTACAACTTCGTCATTGGAAGCAGTTATATTAGAAGCATTCGTTTTTTGTTGCTTCGATCAACTGCAGGCGTTCCGTTTCATTTTCTTTCAGTTTGTTCGTAAATGATATTTTTTGCTGCTTATTTTTTTCTATATTATTAGTAGTAGTCATACTCTCTTTTAATAATTTTTGCTGCTCTTCCGTATTCTCTGTTGCGTTTACTTCTTTTAATCGAGATTCTATACGCGATTCTTCAGATTCGAGTCCTTGCAACTCTTTAGCATTATCACTTAGTTTTCTTTCCAGATCAATCTTTTCTTTAGCATTTTTTTGTGTATCACTTTTTAGTGTTTCCCTCAACTTAACAAGTCGTTCCTGATTTTTTACACTGGAAGCTAATGCAGCTTCAGCAGTAGCTATCTGAACATTCACATCAGCTATATAAATACCTGCAGCATATTCACGGAGTTTCTTTTTTGCACTCTCATATTGTGACTGACCTTCAACAATATACTCAGAGCCTAAATCAATTGCCCAAAACACAAATATCCCTTTAGAAGTAGCCGTTACGTTCGAATAAATGGTACAACTAGTCGAAACTTCTGGAATAGATGCTCCATGTATAATAAAGTTTCCCTTATCAGTTTCAACTTTTCCAAATTCTTTTAATTTATGCGCCCAGGTTTTAGAAACAAATTTCTCATCCAGTTCTATCAATACCTGCATCCCTTTGCGGTCTACTTGTTGGATCACTGAATGCCCTGACATGACTGGAATTTCTTTTTTCGTTTGTGCGGTAACTAAAAAAGTAAAATTCAGACAAATGAGTATTGTACTAAGTAATTTCATATATTATCGTTGTTATAAGAGACTTAAACTAATTTCATTACCTTTTTGTTGTGTTTTAGACATAAGTTTTATTTACAGTACAATATACAATCTTCAACCTAATGAAAGTACTAATTACAGGAGGAAGTGGTCTGGTAGGCTCAGAACTTACTAAATTACTCATAAATGCCGGCTATGAAGTAGCTTGGCTAAGTCGTAATGCGGGAGTAAAAAAAGGTATAACGTGCTACAAATGGGATTACAAAAACGATTTTATAGACGAAAAAGCATTTGACGGGGTTGAGTATGTTATACACTTGGCTGGTGCCGGAGTGTTTGAGAAAAGATGGTCTAAAGAATTCAAAAAAGAAATAACAGATAGCAGAGTAAAAGCTACAGAATTACTAGTCCGAAAACTTGAAGGGAGGACATCTATAAAAGCGTGTATTTGTGCATCTGCGATAGGAATATATGGCAACTCATACAATACAAAGCCACTAGAGGAAAACGCCGATCTGGGAAATGACTTTTTAGCAGATGTTACTAAAAAATGGGAGCAAGCTACAAGCAAATTCAAAGACATAAATCTCAGAACTATTCAACTTAGAATTGGGATCGTTTTGGCAAAAGAAGGAGGCGCTTTCCCAACTATGATGGCACCTATCAAATATTTTATAGGGTCACCATTGGCATCCGGGAAACAAATAATTTCATGGATTCACATACAGGATGTTTGCAGGATTATTTTAAAAGGCATGCAGGACGAAGCTATGACAGGCGTATATAATGTAGTTGCACCAAATCCGGTCTCAAACAAAGAATTTACTAAATCAGCAGCACAAAAAATAAATAAACCGATACTAATGCCGAATGTTCCATCGGTTGCATTAAAATTATTACTAGGAACACAAAAAGCCGCATCTGTAATACAAGGAATACCTGTATCTGCAAATAAAATACAAGCTGCCGGTTTTAAATTCTCATATCCGACACTTGAAAGCGCATTGAATGATTTAGCAGACAATTGATTTATTAATCGTGTGATTGTTAAAATAAGAGACATTAGTACAACATACGCTCCAATAATTCGTATTAAAAATACTACTGTTACCCCTAAGAAGTGAAAAAGCGTTTTAGAATATTATTCTTTTCGACCATAACTCTTTTGATGCTTTTTGTATTATTTACTACAATACAAAGGGATAAGTACTTTTTTTTACATAAAGAGTATAGACACCAAACATTTAATGACAAAATTCCGCTGAATAATATTTTTGCAAATGAAACCGTTCATTTTAAAAGTAAAGAAGCTTACAATGCTTTTTATAAAGAATTAAAAAATAACACACAGAAGAATAAAAGCACAACATTGCTATTAAAAGATGCAATGATTTGGTTGCCTGTAATTGAAAAGATTTTAATTCAATACAAAATCCCTACTGATTTCAAATATGTAGCAATGGTCGAAAGCAACTTTAAGAATGCTGTATCTTCTAAAGATGCAGTAGGCTATTGGCAATTGAAGGAAGCAACGGCCAAAGAGTTAGGGCTTGAAGTAAATGAAGAAATTGATGAACGACTTAATCCAATAAAATCAACTCATGCAGCTTGTAAATTTTTCAGGCAGGCATATAAACAATTCCACAGCTGGACCATAACAGCAGCTGCATACAATAGAGGTATTGGAGGCATTCAACGCGCAATAGAAAGTCAGGAAAAAAACGAATATTATGACCTTGAATTAAATAGTGAAACATCAAGGTATTTATATAAATTACTTGCAGTAAAAGATTTGGTAGAACACCCTTCCAAGTATGGGGCAAAACTGTATCATTGGAAACGTGAGCCCGTACGTACAATAAAAATCACAAGTACAATTGACAATTTAGAAGTATTCGCCAAATCACAGGGTACGAACTTATTTGTATTGCACCTGTACAATCCATGGTTACTGAAGAAAACATTAACAATTAAGCGTGCAGGAGCATCGTATACAATAGAATTACCTATTCCTCAAAAAAATATAAAGAACGATTCTCTTACAGTCGTTTCAGCTAAATAAATAGCATTCAAAACAGCAAAGTCTTTGCTTTTGATAAAACCTCTGTGCAAATTAGAAGTTGTATACAGAATACTCTTAGGCACTTGAAAAACAACACACATACATCTTCCATAATTGACGCCACCGGACAAGAAACTATTGAGGTTTTTGGTGCGCGGGAACACAACCTGAAAAATGTTGACCTTATTATTCCCAGGAACAAACTTGTAGTAATTACAGGTATAAGCGGAAGTGGTAAATCGTCATTGGCTTTTGATACAATATATGCAGAAGGCCAACGTAGATACATGGAGAGCTTTTCCGCATACGCCCGTTCTTTTATTGGCAACATGGAGCGCCCTGATGTTGATAAAATAAATGGATTAAGCCCTGTTATTTCTATTGAACAAAAAACAACATCTAAAAATCCTCGTTCTACAGTAGGTACCGTTACAGAGATATACGATTTTTTACGTTTATTATATGCCAGGGCTGGGGATGCATATTCCTATGTTACCGGAAAGAGAATGATTCGCCAATCAGAGGATCAGATTATCGATTACATTTTCGAGAATTACGCATCAAAAAAAATTACGCTTCTTGCACCGATTATTAAAGGCCGTAAAGGTCATTACAGAGAGCTATTTCAACAGATACGTAAAATGGGCTACACCAAAGTCCGTATTGATGGAGAGATTGTAGAAATAACAGCAAAGCTGCAAGTTGACAGATATAAAATTCACGACATTGAAATTGTTATAGATAGAATTGAAGTTGATCCGGCAGACAGGTATCGTGTAGCGCAATCCGTCAAAGCATCCCTGGATCAAGGGAAAGGGATTATGATGATTGTTCCGCATTTAAAAGACAAAGACGGAGCAACACAGTTCTTCTCGAAATTTTTAATGGATCCGGAGTCGGGTATTGCATATGATGAACCTGCTCCAAATATTTTTTCATTTAATTCTCCATACGGCTCGTGCCCGTGTTGCAAAGGGCTGGGAGTAATTGAAGAAATTACGGAAGATACAATTATACCAGACAAATCATTAAGTGTAAGTCGGGGCGCAATACTGCCATTAGGGGAATACAGAGACATATGGATCTTCAGGCAATTAGAAGTAATTCTAAAAAAGAATAAGGCAAGCTTAACAACACCAGTAAAATCAATATCTCCTGATGCGTTAAAAGTTCTATTATATGGAACTGAGTCGGATGAAAATACAACAGAATCAGATTTTAAATTTGATGGTGTATTAAATTTTTTAAAATCTCAGCAGGAGGAAGGCTCAGAAAAAACGCAAAAGTGGTTAAATGATTATGTAACTATTACGAAATGCCCGGAATGTAACGGAGCACGATTAAAGAAAGAATCGTTGCATTTCAAAATCGACAATAAAAACATTTTTGAGTTGTCCTCCATGAACATCGCAGGCTTGTTTGATTGGATGAAAGATCTGGAAAGCAGATTAGATAACAGACAATTACAGATTGCGACCGAAATTTTAAAGGAAATCAGAAAACGCCTGGGTTTTTTGCTAGATGTAGGTCTGGACTATTTAACATTGGACAGAACACTGCGAACCCTATCCGGAGGGGAGGCACAGCGAATCAGACTTGCAACGCAGATAGGAACGCAGCTTGTTGGAGTCTTATATATATTGGATGAACCCAGTATTGGTTTACATCAGCGAGACAATGTAAAATTAATTGACGCATTAAAAAATCTTAGAGATATAGGAAATACCGTACTGGTAGTTGAACACGACAAAGACATGATGTTGCATTCAGATTACATCGTGGATATTGGGCCTGGTGCAGGTAGACACGGGGGCAGTGTTGTGGCACAAGGTACTCCTGAAGAATTTTTAAAATTACCAGGCATAACTTCAAATTATTTATCTGGCAAAGCTACTATTGCGATTCCTGAAAAAAGAAGAGAAGGCAATGGCAAAACACTTACATTAAAAAATGCATCAGGGAATAACCTTAAAAATGTAACACTTACCTTGCCATTGGGTAAAATGATTTCAATTACAGGAGTTTCGGGCAGCGGTAAGTCAACACTGGTGCATGATACGTTATTCCCCATATTGAACAAACACTTCTTTAATTCAAGAAGAGATGCTTTGCCATATGGGTCTGTTGACGGACTGGAATACATTGACAAAGTGATTGAAGTAGATCAATCACCCATTGGACGTACACCTAGATCAAATCCTGCAACCTATACAGAAGTATTCGGTGAGATCCGAAATTTATACGCTTTATTACCCGAAGCTAAAATTCGGGGATATAAAGCAGGACGTTTTTCATTTAATGTCAAAGGTGGTCGGTGTGAAGCCTGTGAAGGCGGGGGAATGAAGTTGATCGAAATGGATTTCTTGCCGGACGTATACGTACCTTGTGAGACATGTAAAGGGAATCGCTATAATAGAGAAACTCTGGAAGTGCGATTTAAGGGCAAGTCTATATCGGATGTGCTGAATATGACAGTAGATCAGGCGGTGGAATTTTTTGATAATCAACCTAGAATTTTACGTAAAATCGAAACTCTGCAAGAAGTTGGCTTGGGTTATATTACGCTTGGTCAACATGCGCCAACATTGAGTGGCGGTGAAGCACAACGTGTAAAATTAGCTACAGAACTGTCTAAAAGAGATACAGGTAATACTTTATATATATTGGACGAACCAACTACAGGACTTCATTTTCAAGACATCCAGCATTTGTTGTATGTCTTGAATAAATTAGTAGAGAAGGGCAATACAGTATTGGTGATTGAACACAACCTGGATGTTATAAAAGTGTCGGATCATGTAATTGATTTGGGACCTGAGGGAGGAGAAAAAGGAGGTATGATATTATGTACTGGAACTCCGGAAGAAATCATACATAATAAAATTAGCCATACAGCTAAGTTTCTGGCCTTAGAACTTTAAAAAAAGAACATTGAAACAAAATACTTATAAAAAGAAGCAAATATTTTGAATAAAAAAGAGGCCTTAACTTACTTATTTTGCAATATACATAATTTTGTATGTATATTGTCTATGTAACCGAACCGTAAAACTATGCTAGCACATTTTATGCTTTTTTCTGAGGCTGATATAGAATACCGTTTTTTAATGGCAACGAGTTCTATGGTAAAGGATGAGTCAATGAATTCTCTAACGGATTCTAATGACAGTAGCTTCAAAAAAGTTACTTCAAGATTTCATAAAATAGGCTTACATGTGGTTAGTGCAAAAAATAGAAAAAATAAAAGCAAAAGCTAGTATCGCTTACAACAGTCATTTATTATTTTTTACTGTTCATTAATAAATAATAGTTATAATTCAGATTAAAAAAATCTTTCGAGTACTCTTTATTTTTTACATCTATATACTGCATTTCCAGAGCGGGAGTAACAAAGCGAATTTCTTTATTTGTTAATTTCAACGGAATTTCCATACGGAAATCAGTTTGGGTGTTTGTCCATTTATAATACACACGAATATTTTTCTTACGCTTCTCTGTATAAAATTCAAGAATAGGAGGCTTTGCATTAAGCAAGTATTGATTGAAGAACCACGTGTAATCAGCGTTTGTAGCCTTGTTTATATAACCAATAATATCCGAAGTTTGAACCGTCTTCAATGCAAGGTCCTGCTGCATTCCTTTCAATATAGAAAACCAAAGGGAATCATTTTTTAATACATTTCTGAATGTATGAAGTATCCATGCTCCTTTATAATACATGTCAGAATCTTCCCAGCCTTCATAATTTACGCCTAATGGACCAACAATCGGAGAATCATTTTTGATTAAGGGTTTATTTAAATTTAGATATCGGATAGACATATCGTATCCATATACAAACTCTACCAATAAGTTTTCAGCATAAGTAGTGAATGACTCATGGATCCACATTTCTGCATGGTCTTTCACACTTACATTATTGCCCCACCATTCATGAGCACTTTCATGAATAATGATATAATCAAAATCGATTATTTTATTTGAATAATCATTACCATATGCAATCGCACCTTGATGTTCCATACCCCAATAAGGAGTTTCAACCATTGCATAACCATCTTTAAAAAAAGGGTATGGGCCAAAATACTTTTCATAACAAACCAACATCGGATGCACTTGCTTAAAGTGATTCAATGCCTTTTGTTTATTGTAATCCAGAACGTAATAATCTATTTTCAGTGTGTCTTTATCTGATTGTATATGAGTGTCTGAAATATGTGTATAATGCGCAATGTTACAGGTAACGTTATAGCTATTGATAGGGTAGCTAATCTTCCAATTGTAAGTCTTTGTTTTGTCTGATGACTTGACAGATTCTAGTATGCCATTACTTACTGCGGTTAAGGCTGAAGGAACTGTATAATGTATACGCATGCTATCAGGTTCATCGCTTAAATGGTCTTTCATTGGCCACCATAAACTTGCACCAATACCTTCGCAGGCAACTCCTACCCATGGACGTTTTAAACTATCTTGTGTAAATACCCAGCCGCCGTCCCATGGGGCTTTCTTTGCAATAATAGGATTGCCTTCATAATAAACACGAACTACATAAGATCCGTCTTTAATTAATTCGATAGGAAAAAGAACAAAAAAAGCATTTCCTTCTCTTTTATAAGAAAGCTTTGTTTTATCTAAAAAAATGGAATCAATAATTAAATTACTAAAAAGATCCAGTTGAATTTTAGAGGTGTTGGACAGAACCTTGAAAAAGATATCATTCGAACCCTGAATGGATTTGTTATCAATATCAATATTTAAAGACAGGTTGTAATAGGTAACATCGAAACACGTTCGATCTGCAGAAAGGCTGCCTCTTAACGTGTCCTGGTGAGTATATGTTTTTTGGGAGTATGAAGAAAGTGCAGTAAAAAAAAAGGAGGCAATAAGAAAGACAATAAATCTGCGCATGAATTATTTTTTACGGATAAGATTCAATAAATCTTTTTGGATGCCCCAGTCGTGAGCAATTTTCAACATTGCTGTAGCTTCCATCTCACTTATGAATCCTTTCTTAACGGAGGCTTGCCAAACAGTGCTTAGGTACCATAATTTTTTTTCAGGAGTAATTACATTTATAGCATCTTTAAACCATGTTTGAATTTTTTCATGGGCACTATAATAATCATTGCCAAGCATATTATAAGCCCAGCTTAATTCTTCTTCAGCTCCATATTGATTTGCCAGATCTGCTAATAATTCTTTTTCACCTTCATCAAGTCCATGATAGTTGAATATAATCAGGTGCAGTAAGAGTAATATTTTCTTTTCTTCAGATAACATAAAAGTACGAACGCTGTAGTACAAAGTTAAAAAAACGTATTAGTTTTCAAAGTATTTATTTAAACCATCAACCGTAAAGTTATTTCATCGGCAAGAAGCTTCCCTTTTGTTGTTAATTTATAAACATCCATTTCTTTAGCAATAAAACCATTTTCGCAAAATGAGTCTAATAATTCATTGATTTTGAACAAATTTACGGATTTAAAAGAAGCTATTTCATCTTGTTTAACTCCCCACTTCGTTCTTAAGCGCGTTAAAATATACTCATTATATTGGTCTGTCTCGCTTAGCAACTCTACAGTAGAAACATCTCCCGAAGAGGGGTTGTTTAGATATTTGATATATAATGGATTGTTACTGATATTGTATTGTCTGTTCGTCCCATTATAAGAATGGGCACCAGGGCCAATCCCAATATAGGGTGTTCGTTTCCAGTAACTGCTATTATGTCTGGATTCAAAATCCGGCTTACAAAAATTCGAAATTTCGTACTGTTGAAACCCGGCATTCTGCATTGCTTCCATTAAAATCAGCATCTGCTGTTCAATTGTTTCTTCATTATTTAACTCAACAAGCCCCTTTGCCACTGAATTACCCAGTGCAGTTTTCTCTTCAATAGTTAAACAATACGTTGAAACATGGGGAACGTTTAGGTTAATAGCAGTATTAATTTCTTTTTGCCATTGTGCAGCATCCAGATTGGGCAGACCATAAATTAAATCTATTGAAATATTATCGAACCCATATTCCTGCGCAAGTGAAATGCTATTCAAGGCTTCTTCACTTGTATGATTTCTATTCATCCATTGCAGATAATGATTTTGAAAACTTTGGATCCCAATACTCAGGCGGTTTATTCCAAGGTTTTTCCATGAAGTCAATGAGTTTGAAGTAATATCTTCCGGGTTTGCTTCTAATGTAATTTCCGCTGTTTTTGATAGTACATAATGAGCCTGAATGGCTTTAAATATACTATCTAATTGACTCTTGCTAAGTAAAGATGGAGTTCCGCCCCCAAAATAAACAGTCTCAATAATTTGATCATCCAGATAGTGTTTTTTTTCTGCCAATTCTAAACAGATAGAATCAATCATTTTATCTATATCTTTCAAAGATGTCGAAAAGTGAAAGTTGCAATAGGTACAAGCTTTATGGCAATATGGTATATGTATATATATGCCCGGCATCGTTAGTATAAATAATGGGTTTGTTAGTATCTTTCGTAAAAATAAGTCATTTGTATAAACTATTTATCATATTCGGAATACTTCTTTGTACAGCAACAAATGTATTGGGGCAGGATTGGTCATTAAATATCCATACGGATACGGTATCTGAAAATATCAAGCCGATTAGATATGAGCATGCATTAAAAGATTCGCTGGGAGTATTGAGGGAGATACATGTATACATTTTAAAGCTGCATGAATTGTCATTTTTAGAAGCAGCAATGGATTCGGTTGTTTATACGAAAAAAAAAGTTGAAGCCTTTGTACATGTTGGATCCAGGCATAATTGGAGTATGCTACATAGCGGAAATGTACCGGACGAATATCTTTATAAGTCTGGGTATAAACAAAAATTTTATTCTAAAACCAGATTCAGTTATAGAGAATTAGCTTCATTGGAGAATAGAGTAATTAAGTATTCTGAAAATAGCGGGTTCCCGTTTGCGCGTATTGAATTAGACTCTATAGAGCTGACCGAATCATATTTTAGTGCAACATTAAATTATCAATCCGGCCCACTCATACGCTTTGATACAGTAGCTCTTGTCGGAACTGCGCGCGTTAAGCGAAGATATATTGAAAGTTATTTGGGTATCACTCCTGGTGCACTCTACAATCAGCAGAAGGCCCAAAATCTGGAGCGCCAATTAAAACAATTACAATACTTGAAAGTTGTAAAGGCTCCGGAAATTTTTTTTTCATCCGGCAAAGCTCAACCTGTTTTATTTGTAAATGTTAGAAAATGTAATCAGTTAGACGGCTATATAGGATTCCAACCCAACTCCGGCTCGTCAAAAAAAATGTTATTGACTGGAGAATTTAATATGAATCTTAAAAATTTATTACAATCAGGAAAAGAGCTTTCTGTACAATGGAAACGGTATGATATACAATCACAACTATTAAGAACATCCTATTTTCATCCTCGTCTCTTCCATTCCAATATTGACATTAAACTAAATTTCAACTTACTAAAGCAAGACACTTCTTTTTTGACACTTGACAGGAATGCTGCAATCTACCTGGCTTTGAATGCAACTTCAAAATTAAAATTCCTTACAGGTTTAAAATCGAATACTGCATTAGGCAGTACGCAATCCAATAATATTCAGGGAGAAAATTACGACTTCAAATTTTTTAATTATGGAATCGGGTACACGTTGGCAACATTAGATGATATCTTTTATCCAATGAAAGGATGGAACATTACGGTTGACATATCAACAGGGAATAAGAAAATTTTAAATTACGAATCGGCAAGCACAGATATTCGTATTCCTACAAATGCAATGCAATGGGCAGGTGAAGCAACTGTACAGACATTCATCAGAATAGGTAAAAAGGCAACTTTGTTAAATCAATTTCAGGGAGGAACTGTGCAAAGTCAAAATTTGGTATTAAGTGATTTATATCGGATCGGAGGATTGAAAACGTTAAGAGGGTTTAATGAAAATAATTATTATGTATCTGATTTTGCTATTTATACTCTTGAGTATAGATATTTCACAGATGAATCCTCCTATGTGATGCTTTTTGCCAATCAAGCTTATATGCATAATAAACTCAATGATAATTTCACAGATTGGCCAATAGGGTTCGGAACTGGTATTAGTTTTAGCACAAAGGCGGGCATTTTCCAGTTTATTTATGCTCTTGGATACGCAAAGGATCAACCTCTTAGTTTAAATCTTTCAAAAATTCACTTTGGTTTAGTCTCTAGGTTCTAGTTTTTCGTATATCTTGCAAAAAGTTTCAAAATGATCTTGTTTTACTCCATATTAACGTTTTTCTGGGCATTTTTTGTCGCACTCTTTGCGATTCCGTCCATTATTCAGGTTGCACATAAAAAACAACTGTTAGATATACCAAGCAATAGAAGATTACATATTACAGATACACCCAGATTGGGAGGGTTGGCAATATTTGCAGGATTCATATCATCGCTGATGCTTTTTGGAGAGATCAATCATAGTATTCAAAAGCTGATCGCCTCCACAATTATTATTTTTTTTATTGGTTTGAAAGATGATATGGTATCCGTATCTGCTTTTAAAAAGTTTTTTGTACAAATATTAGCAGCTAGTATAATTGTATTTCTAGGAGATGTACGGATCGCACATTTTCATGGGTTGTTTGGTATCGAGGAGTTGCCGGATGGAATAAGTTATTTTTTTACATTAATTGTAGTACTTGGTATAACAAATGCATTTAACTTAATTGATGGATTAGATGGTTTGGCAGGGACATTGGCGCTCTTTGCTTGCATGATCTATGGAACGATGTTTTTATTTTTAGGCGGAGCAGAATATAACCCTGAATTGTTAATGTGTTTTTGTTTGGCCGGAGCTGTATTAGCATTTTTAAGATATAACATTTATAAAGCAGAAATATTTATGGGAGATACAGGTTCATTGATATGTGGATTTATCATTGCTTTTTTTGCTATTAAAGTTATCTCGATTAATCAATCAAGCGTCGATAATGCTTCAATGCCTATTCTTGCTATGGCACCTATTATTTTACCCGTTGCTGATACGTTGAGGGTTTTCGCAATCAGATTATTTAGCGGCAATAGCCCGTTTTCACCTGATAATAATCATTTACATCACCGCTTAAGTATTTTGTGTATTAAGCCATTGGTTATTGTAATGCTGTATTGCGGCTATACAATACTAAATGTATTTGTCTTCACAAATTTGACCAATATTAATTCTACAATATTGGTTTTGGCAATGTATGCAATTATCTTTTTAGTTATGTTTGTAATTGAGTTTCTGTACAACAGAAAAGTTAAATTGAATAACTGCTAATGAGATTTATTTTTATAACGATAATGTTTATTTTCTGCATGAACAGTAATGCAGAAACAGGCAAATATATTGTCGTTAAAGATTTAAGCAACGATTGGCAAGTATATGATAAATATTACCAATCCTACATTCCATTATTAGATAAGAAAATTTCAATTCAAAGCGGAGGCGTCTTTTTGCAGAAGAATGTCGGTTCGGAATATTATGTGTCGTTTTACTCAACTCGAGGCTTGACGTTGTTCGTTGAAAACAAACTCATTTATAAACATCCAACTAACAAAGACCCCTTTCGCGCACGTATATCAGTTCAAAACATAAATAAGTTCCCATCTCAAGATCAGTATCTATTGTTGTTTTATAATGGGACATCGGGCTTGTATATTGATTCATTGAGTTTACAAATGCAACTCCCGGATACCTATCATGAAACCAAAGATAGCTGGGCACAAGTTTCATTATTGAGATCCAATATATATTATAGGAACGTTTTTATTTTTTCAATTCTATTGTTCTGCATAATTCTGGTGTTGTATAAATTCATTTTCATGAAAGGCAGAACCCTTATTAATATTGGCCTTGATAGAAATACAGAATTGTTATTATTGGATAGGAGTGGAATGATGTCAATAACATTGATTGTTATCAATTCACTTTTGTACATGATTATCTATTACATATTACTTAGAGATGAAGTCGTATACTTTAACTTCCCTTTCAAATTTCCTTTCAGCTCCAATTCCGGAACATATATTTATTATTTATTTTTCACGTTCGCTTTAATGCAGATTTTGAAAATTATTTACATAAAAGTGATCAATGAATTGACGTTTCCATCAGGTGTTTCACCTCTGCAAAACTACTTACTTTTGAATTATCTGTTTCAGGCAGGGTTGCTTATTTTGCCCGTGCTACTTTTTTCAATTGCCTTATTACCATTATCTTATGTTCAACATGCCGCTAAATACGCAACATTATTATTTTTTATAATACTTGTTATAATTTCAGTATTAACAAGTTATATGATTTACTCTAGGTCTGAACTTAGAAATATTTATTTATTTTCGTACATTTGCACCGCTGAAATAGTACCCCTAATAATTGCATATAGATTTTTATTAGGTTAGAAAAATCAGAAAGGTAAATTCCATTAAGAATACCATGAGTGAAATTAAGGCAAAAGACAAGCAGGTAAAAGACAGTAGATTTAAAAAGGTTAGTACCATTTTGGTTTCTCAACCGAAGCCAACAGATGATAAGTCGCCTTATTATGTATTGGCTGAAAAATATAATCTAAAAATCGATTTTATTCCTTTTATTCAAATTGAGCAGGTTGAATTAAAAGAATTTAAAAAACAGAAAATCGATATACTTTCTCATACAGCGGTAATATTCACAAGTCGCAACGCCATAGACAATTTTTTCAGAATATGTGCGGAAGCAAAGATTGAAGTTCCTGCTGAAATGAAGTATTTCTGTATTACAGAACAGACAGCTAATTATTTGCAGAAATACATTGTAATCAGAAAACGTAAAATTTTTGTTGGCAAAAAAACTGCAAAAGATCTTGAAGAAGTGATTAAAAAACATAAAGCAGAGAAATTTCTTTATCCATGTTCGGACATAAGAAAAGATGACATGCCGATGTTTTTATCGCAGAATGGATTTTCATTCTCTGAAGCAGTCTTTTACAAGACAGTTGCAAGTGATTTGTCGCATCTAGCGAATGTAAATTACGATATGATCACATTTTTCAGCCCTTCTGGTATCAGCTCATTGTTTGTAAATTTTCCTGATTTTGAGCAAAAAGGAACCAGAATCGCGGCATTTGGTCCAACTACAGCAAAGGCAGTGCTAGATGCGGGTTTAATTTTAGATGTGGAGGCACCATTGCCAAATGCTCCTTCAATGACTGGAGCAATAGAATTGTATATTAAAAAGGCTAATAATATTAAATAAATACAATTGTTTGATTAAATAAAACAAAAAAATTGTAACTTTATTCCTTTGAATCATGTATGAATTCTGTAGATTTGTCTAGATTTAGATAAACTAACTGTTATTAATTTCAGTCAATATCAATACATATAACTATATATGAGAAAAATCATTCGCCTTCTTTTTATTTTTTTAGCAACTCTCTGCTTAGAACTTCCTGCATTTTCGCAGCAAGATGCTCAGTTTAGCCATTATATGTTTAATTCAATGTATTATAACCCTGGATATGCAGGATTAGAAGGTAATACCCGTTTCACTGGAATTTTCAGAAAGCAGTGGCTGGGTTATTCATCAAGTTCTGATGCACCAGGTGGAACTTCACCAACAAGTGCTGTAATGACTGCATCAACATTGCTTCCATTCTTTAAGAAAAGCACTGGAGCAGGTTTGAATTTTTTATATGATTCAAAAGGGCCGATTAATACAACTGAATTACAATTGTCTTTGGCATATCATTTTAAAATTAAAACAGGAAAATTAGGTGTAGGTGTTAGATCCGGCTTCAGATATGAAACATTAAACAGTAACTGGTACAATGTTATTGATCAGGATGACCCTATATATGTATCATTAAAATCAAGCCCTTCAAACCAAATGAAAGCTGATATTGCAGCAGGTTTATATTGGCAAACTCCTAAATATTATATTGGGGTAAGTGCATCACACTTTACTGGCACAAAATATACGTATGGTATTGATACTTCCATTGCTTCAAAATTAAGTAGTCATATGTATGCAACCGCAGGATATACATTTAATTTAAGTGGTGGTATGATTAAATTGACTCCAAATGCATTTTTTCAAACGGATACAAAAAACTACACATATTTGTTTGGGGCGATGGTTACTTATAACGACAAATTTTATGGCGGTATAAGTGCCAGAGAATCTGTAGCGAACAAAGAAGTAACTCAAGGAGGAAATACAATTTCAAATGATGATATCATCTTCTTAATCGGGATGAATCTGATGAAAAATAATGCAATGAGAATCGGTTATGCTTTTGATTACGTAACAAGCGGTACTCAAGCCAAAACAAAAACATCACATGAGATTATGTTATCTTATGTAATTCCTTCACCATGGTTAGCGGCTAAGCCAATAGTTCGTACACCAAGATATAGACAAGAAGAATATTAATATTTATAACTCGTACTTTATGAGTTAGTTATGCGAAAAATAAAAAATTGCAGTAAACTTATTATTAATTGCATAAAAATAATAATTGATTAATATTTGCGTTAGTTCAACAAAAATACTAGTTTAGAGATTCTGTTTCGAAAGAAATGGACTTTAGGAAATACTTTAACGGGAAACAATAAATTAAAATTGGGATTATGAATAAAGTCAGTGTTATTGGAAAGCGCTTTGCGATCTTAGCATCTTTAGCAGGTCTTTTTATGACTCAAAGCTGTAGCAAAGGTCCTACAGATGGAGGAGGAGATCTAATCGGTGTAGAAGGTAGAGAGTCTTGGGTACAAACAGTGCCATATGGTATGGTTGTATGCCCTTCAGGTACTTTTCACATGGGTCAAGCGGATCAAGATGTGCCTGCAACGCAAATAAACTTAAATAAACAAGTAACAATCGGTGGATTCTACATGGATGAAACTGAAATTACTAACAATGAATATCGTCAATTCATGAATGTTATGTTACAGGATTCTGTAGCTACATTAGGAGAAGACTATATCATGGCTGAATTATATCCTGATACAACAGTATGGGTTAGAGATTTCTCTCACCATATGGGTGACCCGATGATGGAATATTACTATGCACACCCTGCATTTGATGAATATCCTGTTGTTGGTGTTGACTGGTGGGCTGCAAAATACTTCTGTGAATGGAGAACGCAGCACATGAACAACTGGAGAGCAGAAAATGGTTTATGGCAAATGCCACGTTTCAGACTACCATCTGAAGCAGAGTGGGAATATGCTGCTCGTGGTGGTCGTGATATGGCTAAGTATCCATGGGGTAACCCGTACATCCGTAACTCAAAAGGTTGTATGTTAGCAAACTTTAAACCAGGCAGAGGTAACTACTACGATGATGGTTTTATGTATTCATCTCCGGTAGCATCGTACTTCTCTAATGATTTCGGTTTGTATGATATGGCAGGTAATATCTCAGAATGGTGTGAAGATGCATATTATGATGCAGCAGTACCTATCGTATGGGATTTAAATCCAACATATTACAATGATGATGAAGCTAGAAAAATAATTCGCGGCGGTTCATGGAAAGATATTGCATATTATCTTGAAACTGGTACAAGAACATTTGAATACCAAGATACAGCTAAGTCTTATATTGGTTTCCGTACAGTAATGACGTATTTAGGCCGTTCTTCTGGTTACGAATTCTAATTTTATCTGAGTAATTAATTAAACTGAACATAAACTACAAATTGTTAAACTTTAAACTTTTGTTACTAAAATGAGCAAGAAAGGCGAAAATTTATTAGAAGACGTGATCATGCCTAAGGTATATGGTCTAGGTGCTGCTGTTGTTATTGTGGGTGCGTTATTCAAAATTATGCACTGGCCATTTGCAGGTCCGATGTTGGTTGTTGGTTTGGGAACTGAAGCTGCTATTTTTGCTATTTCAGCATTCCAAAAGCCTCATAAAGATCCAGAATGGTCTAGAGTATACCCACAATTAGCAGATGATTTTGATGGTGATGATGATGAGCCAGCTACTCCTACAGGAACTGTTGCTAAATTAGATGATATGTTGGCTTCTGCTAATATCAACCAGTCAGTAATCGGTCGTTTAGGTGAAGGCTTGAATAGCTTAAGCACAAACGTATCTAAAATGGCTGATTTATCTGATGCAACTGTTGCTTCAAGTGAATATACTACAGCTGTTAAAGGTGCTACTGGTTCATTAAACAAAATGAACGATGCATATTCTAAAACTGCAGAAGCAATGTCAGGTATGGCTAGTGCTTCAGTAGATGCACAAGGTTACCACGAACAAGTTCAAAAAATCACTAAAAACTTAGGTGCATTGAACGCTGTTTACGAAATGGAATTATCTGATGCAAACAACCACTTACGTGCAATGAACAAGTTCTATGCTAACTTGTCTTCTGCAATGGAAAACATGGCTGACGCATCTCGTGATACACAAGCTTTCAAAGAAGAATTAGGTAAATTATCTAAAAACTTGACTTCATTGAACGGTGTATATGGCAACATGTTGACTGCAATGAGAGGTTAATTCATGCCTAGTAATTATATCTTTAATTATTAAATAATCATCTTAACAAAAAAAATATCATGTCGGGAGGTAAAGAAACACCAAGACAGAAGATGATCGGTATGATGTACCTTGTATTGACAGCATTGCTGGCGTTACAAGTAAGTTCTGCGATTATTCAGAAGTTTCAATTCTTAGATGACAGCTTACAACAAGCTGTAGAAGTATCTAATAAAGCGAATGGCGAGACTCAAGCCAAAATAGCAAAACAAGTAAAAGATTCTCCTAAAGATCAGTATGTATTAACTAAAGCTGATCAAGTGAGAGCTGCAACATCAAAAGTTATCAGTTACATTCACGGACTTCGTAAGTCTATGATCGATACAACTGGTGGTATTGATGAATCTGACAAATCTTATGTTGGTGCAAAAGAAGAAGAACTTATTGCAGGTATGATGGTTGGTACTGAAGGTCAGAAAAAAGCTAAAGGATATGTTCTTCAAAATATGCTTAATGCATATGTTGTTGAAGTTTCTACATTAGTTGGTAACGATCCTGAAAGTAAATTACCTGCTGTTCCGATCCGCAAAATTGCAATGGATGGCAAGGAAGACCCAATGTTCAAAAATGATCCTGAGAAAAAGAACGAAAACTTTGCTCAGTTAAGTTTTGATCATACACCAATGGTTGCTGCTTTGGCAGTACTTTCTGTAAAAGAAGCAGATGTTAGAAAAATCGAAACTGAAGCATTAGAAGCTTTGGCTCGTTTAGTAGGTGCTGCTCAAATTAAATTTGACAACGTATTCGCAGTAGCAAATGCTAAGTCTGGAATTGTAGCAGCTGGTTTGGAATATGAGGCTGATTTATTCTTAGCTGCATCTTCTTCAACAACTAATCCTGTAATGTCAAGTACAAGAGGAGCAGTTAACGTTGTTAATGGTGTTGGTAAAGTTAAATTCAAAGCTGCTGCAGGTGCTTATGATGCAGAAGGAAATTCAAAACAAACTTGGACTGGATCTATCTCTATCAAAAACAAAGGTAAAGATACTACGTTCAAAATTGACGTTCCATATGTTGTAGCAAGACCTGTTATTCAAATACAATCTGCTTCAGTTAACGCACTTTACTTACGTTGTGGAAATGAATTAAGTGTACAAGTTCCTGCATTAGGTGCTACATACAACCCTTCATTCTCTGGTACTGGTGCTACATTCAAGTCAATTAGCAAAGGTACTGTAGTTGTTGTTCCTAACAATCCTACAGGTGTTAAATTGAATGTTGCTAGTAACGGAACTCCTATTGGTTCTGTAGACTTCAAAGTTAGAGGTATTCCTAAGCCAACTATTCAGGTATTGAGCGGTGGTAAAGAACTTGATCAAAAGAATGGTGTTCCGGCTCCAGGTCCAAGATCTATCCAAATCAAAGCTAAAGCTGATGAGTCATTTTCACAATTTTTACCTAAAGATTCTCGTTACACTGTAACTAAATGGAATGTAATGTTAGCTAGAGGTAAAAGACCTGTAACTCAACAAAGCTTCACAACTGAAATGGCAACGTTAAGCAGCATTGCTGCACAAGCTCAGGCAGGTGACCGTTTGATTATTGAGGTTCAGGATGTATTCCGTACGAACTTCTTAGGTGAAAAAGAAAAAGTAAACATTGGTACACCAATCTTTACTGTTCCAATACAGTAATATTAAAAATATTATATTATGAATAAATTAAGTGTTATCGTATCCATTATTTTCTGTGCATTCGCTTCTATAGCGAATGCACAAGAAACTCCTGCAAAACAATGGGAAGACCCATATGCTACAGGATTCAATAAATACTCTGTACGTCCTATTCATACATCTGATATCATGTATAAAAAGACAGTTATCAGAGCGTTAGACTTAAGAGAGAAACAAAATCTTCCGTTATTTTCTAGAAATAGAGAATTCTCAAGATTAATAATCGATGCTACGTTAGCAGGACTTATTACTCCTTACGCTAATGATTCATTAGAAAATGGTTCTCAGTTGTCAATGGATGATTTCAACGCAGCATTAGTTATGCCAAGCGATGCACCATCATATACACCTGAAGATACATTGATGATGTTCCAAAATGAAGATTACTCTTATAGAGCAACTTCTGTTGGTGGGGATAAATTCTTCCCAACGGATATTTATCAATTGGAAATCAAAGAAGAATGGTTATTTGACAAACAACGTTCAAGACAATATTTCGATATTGATGCCATTACTTTGTATATCCCTGCAGATAAAAATATCAAAGGTATCCAGTATGTTTTAGCGTCTTATTCTTATAAAGAACTTTGCGAAAAGTTATTTAAAGATAACCCTAAAGCGATTTGGTTTAACCCTGAAAATGAAAGAGAACACAAAAACCTTGCTGATGCATTTGACCTAAGATTATTTAGCTCTTACATCATCAAAGTTTCAAACCCTAAAGACAGTTATTTAACTGATATTTATGGTGGTGATCAACAAAAAGGTATCATGGCTTCTCAATGGGCAGCATTTGAACTTTTGGAATACGAACACAATCTTTGGGAGTTTTAATTATAATAACAGATACGATAACCCTGTTATTCATATAAAAAAAAGAGTGGTGCCGATAACTATCGGCACCACTCTTTTTTTTATATAGTATTCAATTATGTGTTTTGAGGGATTCAGTTATTGTAACGGAAGATTTAATTGCTCGAACACTTTCTTAGCTTTGGATGCACCGATTACTTGTACAAGCTCATTAAAGCTTGCCTCTTTCATTCGTTTAAAAGATTTGAAGTGTAACAGTATCTTCTTCTGTGTCTCAGGTCCTATGCCTTCTAAAGACGCGAATTGAGACTTTATCATTGTGTCAGCACTTCTTTTCAAACGGTGAAACGTTATTGCAAACCGGTGAGTTTCGTCCCGGATCTGTTGAATCAGTTTCAATGTTTCAGATTTTTTATCTAAATAAAGTGGATCATTATCGCCGGGAAAGAAGAGTTCCTCCAGATTTTTTGCAATACTTATTATAGGTATCTGACCATATATTCCAAGATCTTTTAATGCCTGACAAGCAAAAGAAAGCTGCCCTTTACCGCCATCAATTATAATTAAGTTCGGAAAGGGGATAGCCTCCTCCTGCATGCGTTTATAACGCCTGTGGACGATCTCATACATGGACGCAAAATCGTTAGGCCCTTCAACTGTTTTTATATTAAAATGCCTGTAGTCCTTCTTTGATGGTTTGCCATTTTTATAGCAAACCATTGCCGCAACAGGATTGGTGCCTTGTATATTTGAGTTATCAAAACATTCGATGTGCAATGGCAAGTCTTTTAAAGACAAGTCGGCTTGCATGGTTTTTAATATCCGAAGCTCCGGTTTTTCTTTCTTATTTTCATCGTATCGGGTTAATGTATGCCATGCATTTTTCAAGGATAAGTCGATCAGTTTTTTTTTATCCCCTCTTTGCGGTACACTGACTTTACAGTAATTGGAGAGTATGGGTAATTCAATGTTACAAATCACTTCTTTACTTGAATCCCAACCTTGCTCGTGAATCATAAACAACGCATGCATTAATAATTCTTCGTCTGTTTCTTCAAGTACAGCTTTCAATTCTATGGTTCTTGTTCGAACAATTGATCCGTGCAAAATGCTCATGAAGTTTACAGCAGCCCTGTGTTCTCTTTTTACAAAGGTGTAAACTTCCAGGTCGTTTATATCAGGATTTACGATTAAGCTGCTTTTTTCTAATCCTGCAACAGACTCGAATCGTTCTTTTAAGAAATGAGCTTTTTCGAATTGCATCTCGGATGCTGCCTGAAGCATTTTTTCCTGATAATATTTTTTTACCGAGCTGAAATTACCTTTTAAAATATTTCGTACTTGAGAGATCGCGATATCATATTCTTCTGCACTTTGTTTTCCTTCACACGGACCTTTACAGTTACCAATATGATATTCCAGACAAACTTTAAATTTCCCGGACGATATATTTTTAGGTGACAAATTAAGGTCGCATGTCCGAATGAAAAATGTTTTTCTTAGTGATTCAACGAGAGCAACCATTGCGCGCCCGCTTGTATATGGGCCGAAAAACTCCCCGTTCTTTTTTTCGATTTTACGGGTAGTTATTAGTGTTGGGAAATCCGTCGAAGTAAGGCAAATAAACGGATACGTCTTATCATCACGGAGAAGAACGTTATACTTAGGTTTATTTTCTTTAATTAAATTATTTTCAAGTAAAAGTGCTTCGTATTCCGAATTTACTAGTGTGTATTCAGCATGATGAATCTTACGCACCATGCTGCGCGTTTTTTGATCCAGATTTTTTTTATTCGTGAAATAATTCGAAACTCTTTTGCGAAGGCTTTTTGCTTTGCCAACGTAAATCAGCTCTTGTTCATTGGAATAGAATCTATATACACCAGGTGATAAAGGAAGTTCTCTTAATAACGCACGTATAGATTCTTTATCTAACATATATCATGCAATCAGAAGTCCTGAATGACTTGTTTCTTAATTGTAGGATTTGCAATGCCAGTATTAGAGCGTAGCATGCTGGAATCACTTTTGATTTTTTTACAGTTTATTTCTACGCTTAATGGATTAGCAGGCATTGGAAAGCGCTCTTTAATGATTCCTGTTTTAGGATCATTATACACGCTATTCATAAAGATAGCCCAGATAGGCATTGCCATTCTAGCACCTTGCCCATCATTCATGCTTCTAAAGTGAATGCTTCTATCATCTCCTCCAACCCAAACTCCAGTTGAAAGCTGTGTCGTAATGCCAACAAACCAGCCATCTGAATAGTTTTGTGTTGTACCTGTTTTTCCTCCAATTTCTGCACCATTCCACAAAAGCCCGTACTTATTTAAACCTAATGCCGTGCCGCCTTTTTCTTCTGTAGCGCCTTTTAACATGTGAACCATTAGGTATGCAGTTTCCTCGCTCAAAGCCTCTCGTCTTTTCGGAATAAATTCCTGAAGCACATTGCCGTTTTTATCTTCAATCCGTGTAATAAAAAGCGGTTCGGTCCACACACCCTGATTTACAAACGTGCTATATGCGCCTACCATGTCATATAAAGAAACGTCGAAAACCCCAAGGCATAATGCCGGAACAGCTTCAAGCGGGGTTGTAATACCCATTCGCTGCGCGTAGCTTACAACTGTTTGAGGACCGACCTTTTTTACAAGATTGGCGGTAATGCTGTTGATAGAGTTTGCCATTGCTTTGCGAATGGTAAACATCTCTCCACTATATGCCCCATCACTATTTTGGGGTGTCCATGTTTCATTATCTACACCTGTTTCAAATGTTACAGGAAGGTCAGGCAATTCATAGCATGGGCTGTATCCGAGATCTAAAGCTGCTGTATATACAAAAGGCTTGAAGGTAGAACCTGGTTGTCTTGTTCCTTGTTTTACATGGTCGTATTTGAAATGCTTATGGTCTATACCACCAACCCAGGCCTTTATATAGCCTGAGTGCGGATCCATTGACAGCATACCGGCATGTAAAAAATGTTTGTAGTAACGAATAGAATCCATCGGGCTCAACATCGTATCAATCTCACCTTTCCAGCTAAAAATACGCATTGGCATTTTTCGATTCATGGCTGCCCATACCTTGACAGTATCTCCGTCATAAATGTCCTTGTACATTTTCCAACGCTCTGTTGTTTTTGCTACACGTTGAATGAAATTGGGGATTTCGTTCATCTCTTCATCTCTCCATGGCGTTTTGTTTTTCCAATAAGCAAAAAACTTGGTTTGAAGGTACTTCATGTGTTCTGCGACGGCAGATTCAGCGTGCGCCTGAATTTTAGAGTCGATCGTAGTATAAATTTTTATCCCATCTTCATACAAATCAATATTGCGGTCATTACACCAACGCAGTAGGTATCTTGTTATGTAGCTTCTAAAATAGGTTGCAGAACCTTTATTATGATTCTCCACTTCGTATTTCAAACCAAGAGGTTGACTTGATAAGGTGGTTTGTTGCGCTTTACTGATAAATGAATATTTCTCTAATTGTTCCAATACCGTATTTCTTCGGGCAAGTGCATTGTCCGGATTATAAATAGGGCTGTAGTAGGTTGGAGCTTTTAGCAGGCCAACCAGTACAGATGCCTGATTGATAGAAAGGCTGTCCTGTGGAATACTATAAAAGGTCTGAGCCGCTGTTGCAATACCAAATGCATTGCTTCCAAAATCAACGGTGTTCAAATACATTGTAATGATTTCTTTCTTCGTATAAGAACGTTCGATCTGAACAGCAGTGATCCATTCTTTTGTTTTATTAATAACAAGTTTTAATTTATTATTTGATCTGGATAAGCTGCCTTCGTATTTCTCGCCTCTTGTTTTAAATAAGTTTTTAGAAAGCTGTTGTGATATAGTACTTGATCCCCGTTTGTCTCCTTTCAGCAGATACCACAAAATAGCAAAGCTGCCTTGTAGATCTATGCCTGAATGTTTTTCAAATCGAACGTCTTCTGTTGCAACAAGCGCATTAATCAGATTGGGAGAGATGTTTTCGTACGCGATATTCGTTCGGTTTTCTCTGTAGTATTTGCCAATGATTATTCCATCTGCTGTATAAAGTTCAGAAGACAGGTTGGTTTTAGGATTTTCAAGGGTTTCCAAATTGGGCATTGGGCCGAACCAATTTCCGGTATTGGAGGATACCATAAAAAACCACAGCCAAATAAAGGCTACGCCTAGAATAGTTCCAATCCAAAGAAGCGCTATGGTTAAACGGATAATTTTATTTTTCATTCGGTTATAAATTTCAACAAATTAATTGCACCTACTTTTGCTCTAATAATTGAGGATCACTTTTAGGTACATCCGAGGGTGGAGTAATGATTTTATCTGCACCAGCAGGTGGAGTCTCTTTCGTAGGTTGTGACTCATCTGTCGGCATTGTTGGAGAAGGTATTGCTGCCTTCTTATCAAGTGCTTTAGAAAGATCATCCACTAAAGGCAATAATTTGCTTTCAGGGAATTGTTCTGTAAATGCTTTGATTTCTTCCTGGGTTTTCTCCTTTGGCTGTCCTGACTTAATCTTACAAAGTATTTTGATATATGCCAGCTTATCCAGTATATCACTATCGGGATATTTCAACATAATACTTGATGCTACTGAATCAGCGGTAAAGAATTTATTACTTTTATATAATTCATAGACTCCTCTATAATCCGCTTCAGCATATTTATTCGCAATTTTTGTATCCCTGTAATAATTAGGATTGCGAATTAACTTAGAATAAATAGAGTTAGGATGTTTTGTAAACAGCAAGTCTTTATAATAATCTACTTTTTTCGCATCCTTTCTGTCTTTGTATATTAAATACAAATTATAAAGTACTTCCGGTTCATATGCTGTTTCAGGGTAGCGTTCTAATAATTTATTATAGGTACGTATGGCGCGATCCGTCTCATCTAATTTATGGTTATAGATATTGGCTACTTGAAAAAGAGCATCTTCAATTTTTTTGTTTGCTTCCGCTTTTTGTTTTTCTGTATAAGGAATATCTACTAAATATTTTTTTCTGTCAATTTTCAGCGTTGTAATATCACTTTTTTCACGCTCCGAAATTTCACTTGAATCAGCTTTTGATTTAGCAGAATCTAATGGTGCATCTGCTTCAAAATCTATAACAGTTTCCTTCTTGGATCGTCGCCAATGATCCTGCAATTTTCGATTTCCCCATTTTCGGATAAATTCTGATTGTCCGTCTTTTACTGCTGCAGCATTTGAAAAATACCAGCTTACGGCAGAAGGATCAGCATTTACTATTGCGCCGGCAGGAGTGTTGGTTCCATTAGCTGCAGCAATTGCCGCATTTTCTTTTTGTTTTTTTAACGCCAATTGTTGTGCTTTATATGCAGCCTGTTCCCGCGCTATGATTGTATCAATTAAATTATTTAACGATGCGGTATCCAATTTTGCGACAGCAAGTAAACTATCCTGGCGCTTTATTGTATTTATGTGTTTAACAAATTCATCCAGAATTTTTTCACGCTTGGAGATAATCGGATAGCGTTTATCTTTTTTATTGAATGTTGCCGCAGTACTATCATAATAAGCAGCAGCATTTTCATAATCTTCTAAATCGTCATAATATATTTCTGCAAGTTTTAAATAGGTGAAGCCTTTTTGGTATCCACCGCTTTTGCTAGCCTGAGATGATTTTTTCAGATACTCAATAGCTTTCTTTTTGTTTTGTTGTTTGTATTCAAACAAGGCCATTTCGTAGTATATTTTGTCTTTATATTCCTCGTTTTTCGGATCTTTTAAAAGTTTGGTATAATACTTATTCAGTTTCTTCTTAGAATTTTCGTCATTAATATTTGTCACTTGATACAAATTCAACTTTGACATGAATAACATGTCATATGGAGGATTGGATTTGACAACCTTGTGATAATTTTTATACGCTAACGTATCGTTCCCGTTTAGCTGATAGATCTGACCAAGAATAAAATACATTCGGGAGCGAATGTCTCTTTTCTTTTGAAGCGGTGCAGCTTCTTCAAGTAGTGGAATCATTTCATCATAACGTTCAAAGATTCTCAAATACTCTGCTTTAGTAATGTTGTATAATGATTTATTTTTAACAGTTAATGTTTGTTTTTCAATATGGTCTGAAACTGTTTTGGCATTGTCATATTGACCGGCATTTATGTATGCGCGCATCAAATAAATTAAACCTTCTATTTTATCATTTTCATCTTTACCATTAGCATTCATGTATTTGTATGTATCCATACCCATTTTGAACTGCCCTTTATACATTCGGCATCTGCCAACTAAAATATAGCTATCATCAACATAGTCGCTATTTTTATGTCTTCTGATTGGGATGGATGCTTTTTTTATAATGTCGTCAAGTTGGGATGAAAGTCCTTTTGTTTTATTCGTATCGAGTGGCGGTATTGGATGCAGAATGATATTATAATTATCTTCTTTCATATCATACACTTTTACTTCAACAAGCTTCATGCGTTCTCTAGCTAAGAAAAACGCATTGTCTCTTGCAAGTAAATTATGATATGTACGGGCTACAAATGAATTACTTTCCTGGCTACATGAAACAGATGTTACTCCAACAGCAATTAAGAGTAAAAAAAAAGTAAATGGTATTGAAACTAGGTGCTTATTTGTGTTCATTTATTCAAAGATAGTAAAACATAGAAGTTTTAACAGATACATTAGAACGATTTTGATAAAAATAGATTGTGTAAAAAAACCTTTCTCTTGGGGTAAATAATGTATTACCTTTGTATTATGGAAAGCGAACAGAATAAGAAAAAAAAATCTTCATTAACAGGATTTTCCAAATATTCTGCGATAGGGTTTCAAATGATAGCTACAATATGCGTATTTGGGGCCATAGGCTGGTGGCTGGATACACATTTCGAAGTTAAAGGAAAATGGAACACTGTTTTTTTTATGCTTTTTGGAGTAATAGGAAGTATTACAAAGTTTATTATAGATGTCATCAATGATCAAAAACGAGAAGAATAGCAGCATTTTATCAAACTTTTGGTTTGGTTACACAATTCTGTTAATTCTAACATCCGCAACCGGAATTGCGCTTACGTACGTAAAACCGGAGTTTCTAAGTAATCATTTTTGGACGATCCAAGGGTTTTTTGGTGTTATTTCAATCCTCTCTCACGTTATTTCAAATTTAGGCTTAAAAAGCAGGGAAGAATTCCATACGTACTACTTAGGATCTATGGCTGTAAGGTTTGTTTTATCACTGTTTTTTATTCTATTAAGTATGTTTTATCTGTCAGGTAATAAGATAACTTACGTAGCGAATTTTTTTATTCTCTACATTCTATATGCTTCATTTGAAATTTATCACTTATTGCGTAACTTGCGCGCCGATTCAAAGAGAAATGGCTACGAAAATTAACAAATTACTACTTATTTTATTGATGTCAATGGCGTCAATAGCTGGATTTGCGTCAGAAGAAGTTCATATTATTGAAGAAGAAACCGGCGAAGAAGAAACTGAATTTAATCCTGGCGAGATGATTATGCATCACATTGCAGATTCTCACGAATGGCATTTCTTCAATACATCAAGCTTTCATGCAACAATACCATTGCCTGTGATTGTTTATACTGCAGAAAAAGGTTTGTCCGTGTTTTCTTCAGCTCGATTTGCTCATCATCATGCATACAATGGATATCAAATTCATCATGAAAGAATATTCGCTGTAGATGCATCAGGAAATGAAGACAAATCCATTACTGTTTATGATTTTTCCATAACAAAAAACGTTGCGTCATTAATTATCAGTGCTATTTTGTTAATTGTTGTTTTTACAGCAGTAGCAAAAGGATATGTAAAAAACAAAGGAAAGGCTCCATCTGGAATACAATCGTTCTTTGAACCAATCGTTGCTTATATCAGAGATGAAATAGCTATTAAAATGATTGGACCTAAATACGAGCGTTTCATGCCGTACCTATTAACAATATTCTTTTTTATATGGTTTAACAACCTTTTAGGTTTGATTCCAGGCGGCGCTAACTTAACAGGAAATATTGCTGTTACAATGGTTCTTGCCTTAATCACGTTCATCATTACAACAATTAGTGGTAATGCATATTACTGGAAACACGTTTTGTGGACTCCGGGTGTGCCGCTTCCGTTGAGAATTATTATTATGCCGATTGAGGTTATTGGATTAATAACAAAGCCATTTTCATTAATGATTCGTTTGTTTGCAAACATCACAGCAGGGCACATTATTATATTAAGCTTTATCGGATTGATATTCATCTTCAAAAGTGTTTTCATTTCGCCATTAAGCGTTGGCTTCGGCTTGTTTATGAACTTCCTGGAATTGTTTGTGGCGCTTATTCAGGCGTTCGTGTTTACATTGTTAACTGCAATGTACTTCGGCTCTGCAGTTGAAGAACATGCACATGCGGATCACGATCACGGACATTAATTATCTCTTGTTTTCATTCAATAATAAATAAATACAATTATGTTAAATTCAATTTTCTTAGTAGACGGTCTTGCATTAGCAGGTGCTGGTATTGGTGCAGGTGTTGCAGCTTTAGCAGCAGGTTTAGGTATCGGCCGTATCGGTAGCAGTGCAGTAGAATCTATTGCACGTCAACCATCTGAGAGCGGTAAAATTCAAACTGCGATGTTGATTGCAGCAGCCCTTATCGAAGGTGTTGCTCTTTTCGGCGTAGTAGTTAGTTTATTGATCGCTTTAAAGTAATTGCAAAAGTATATTCCGTTGACATTAGGTCTCGGAATATACTTTCATTATTGAAACATCATCATCACAATATATATGGCTTTATTAAGTTTAATCACCCCGGAATTAGGTCTATTCTTTTGGCAAGCAGTAATCTTCCTGGTTACCTTGTTTTTATTGTCAAAGTTTGCATGGGGCCCGATCATGAGCGCAATGAAAGAGCGCGAAGATTCAATCACGGATGCATTATCTGCTGCTGACAAAGCACGTGCTGATATTGAAAAATTACAGGCTACAAATGAAGCATTATTAGCTGAAGCAAGAGTAGAGCGTGACCGTATTCTTGCGGAAGCTCAAAAAGCTGCTACAACAATGATGGACGATGCGCGTTCTAAAGCAACAACAGAAGGCAATCGTTTAATGGAAGCTGCACGTGTTTCTATTCAAACAGAAAAGAATGCTGCATTGAATGAAGTTAAAAACTACACGGCTACATTGGCACTTGATATTGCTGAAAAAATTCTTCGTAAAGAATTGAGCAATTCTGATGAGCAAAGAAAATTGGTTAACGAATACATCAAAGAAGTTAACCTGAACTAATACGCAATCATGAAAGAAACGAGAGTAGCATATCGATATGCAAAATCGCTGGTAGATCTTGCAGCGGAAAAAGGAGTATTGGATCAGGCGAACAGCGACATGAAAGGCATTGAATCTGTGTTTGCGCAGAATCATGAATTACTTGCTGTTATGAGAAATCCAATCATTCAGGGCGAAAAGAAAGCTGCAATTTTACGTGCATTATTTGAAAGTAAAATAAGTCCGTTTACAATGTCGTTACTGGCCTTACTTACTAAAAAACGCAGAGAGAATGTTGTGTTTGAGATCTCATCAGAGTTTCAAAAACAATACAGAGAGAAGTTGGGTATTAAAATTGTGGAAGTGACAACGACACATCCGATCAATGATGAACAACGCGCTAATTTCAAATCAATCATGGCTTCTAAAGCAAGCAAAGTTGAATTGATCGAGAAAATAGACGAATCGATATTGGGAGGTTTTGTTTTAAGAATGGACGATTTACAGGTTGATGAAACTGTCCGTACAAAACTGCACTCGATTAAGAATAAATTTACACAACAAGTTATAAATTACTAAGTATTATCATATATGCTAA
>JANSWA010000088.1:22500-25397 GCA_028015225.1 Carex myosuroides | reverse complement strand
TGTAAAAAAAGCGGCGGAACACCAATTTTTTGACATGGGGGATTTTCAGGGGGTGGTAACCCTGGGCATGGCTAGAGCCAAAAAATGCATATTCCCTATTAGGGGGGCAAGATTTTCAAAAGGGGTGCCCCCTCATGTACACGCCGGTGGTGTACATGCCCCCGTCGGTGCTGTCCGTCAGTGCTGCTGGCGCTCTGCGTCGGTGCTGCTGGCGTCCAGCGTCGGTGTTCCCATGTACATGCCCAAGGGTGTACATGCCCCGTCGGTGTTCCCATGTACATGCCCAAGGGTGTACATGCCCCGTCGGTGCCTTACGTCGGTGCCCCCGTCGGTGCCTTACGTCGGTGCCCGTCGGTGCCCCGTCGGTGCCCCGTCGGTGCGGCGGGCGCTTTGCGTCGGAGCCTTGAAAAAAAATTGAAAAGGGGGTGGCCACCATGTACATGCCCAAGGGTGTACAAGCCCCCGTCGGTGCCTTTCGTCGGGGTATATGCCCCCGTCGGTGCTGTCCGTCGGTGCTGCTGGCGCTCTGCGTCGGTGCTGCTGGCGCCCAGCGTCGGTGTTCCCATGTACATGCCCAAGGGTGTACATGCCCCCGTCGGTTCTGCTGGCGCCCAGCGTCGGTGCTTCCGTCGGGTGCAGCTGGCGCCCAGCGTCGGTGCTTCCGTCGGTGCAGCTGGCGCCCAGCGTCGGTGCTTCCGTCGGTGCTGCTGGCGCCCAGCGTCGGTGCTGCGGGCGATTTGCAAAAATTTGAATTTTGAAAAAAATTTGAACATAAAATCGGTGGATCGGGGCAACTTGCGTTGAAAACGGGTGAAATCACGTAAAAAAAGCGGCGGAACACCAATTTTTTGACATGGGGGATTTTCAGGGGGTGGTAACCCTGGGCATGGCTAGAGCCAAAAAATGCATATTCCCTATTAGGGGGGCAAGATTTTCAAAAGGGGTGCCCCCTCATGTACACGCCGGTGGTGTACATGCCCCCGTCGGTGCTGTCCGTCGGTGCTGCTGGCGCTCTGCGTCGGGTGCTGCTGGCGCCCAGCGGCGGTGTTCCCATGTACATGCCCAAGGGTGTACATGCCCCGTCGGTGCCGCTGGCGCTCAGCGTCGGTGCTGCGTCGGTGCGCTGGCGCTCAGCGTCGGGGCGCTGGCGCTCAGCGTCGGTGCCTTCCGTCGGTTGCCCCCCATGTACATGCCCCCGTCGGTGTTGCTGGCCCTCAGCGTCGGTGCTGCCATGTACATGCCCAAGCGGTGTGCGTCGGTGCCTTCCGTCGGTGTACATGCCCCCGTCGGTGCCTTCCGTCGGTGCTGCTGGCGCTCAGCGTCGGTGCTGCTGGCCCTCAGCGTCAGCGCATCCACGTAAAATGGGGGGGAACCTGGGGGATTTCCAGGGGGTGGTAACCCTGGGCGTGGCTGGAGGGTAAAAATGCATATTCCCTATTAGGGGTAGGAGAATTTTGGAAGGGGCGCCCCCTCATGTACACGCCGGTGGTGTACATGGCCCGAATGTACATGCCAAGCGGTGTACATGGCCCGAAAAGCGGGGGCAAAGCACGGACCAAGCGGGGGAAAAACACAGACCAAGGCGGCTTAAAAACGACCCGAACAGACCCGAAATACGGACCAAGGCGGCTTAAAAATGACCCGAACAGACCCGAAACACGGACCAAGGCGGCTGAAAAACACGGATTGAGCGGGGGAAAAACATGGAACAAGCGGTGGGAAAAACACGGACCAAGCGGGGGAAAAACACGGACCAAGGCGGCCTAAAAATGACCCGAACAGACCCGAAACACGGACCGAGCGGCTGAAAAATGACCCGAACAGACCCGAAACACGGACCGAGCGGCTGAAAAATGACCCGAACAGACCCGAAACACGGACCAAGGCGGCTTAAAAATGACCCGAACAGACCCGAAACACGAAAAACACGGACCGAGCGGCTGAAAAATGACCAAGGCGGCTTAAAAATGACCCGAACAGACCCGAAACACGGACCGAGCGGCTGAAAAATGACCCGAACAGACCCGAAACACGGACCAAGGCGGCTTAAAAATGACCCGAACAGACCCGAAACACGAAAAACACGGACCGAGCGGCTGAAAAAATGACCAAGGCGGCTTAAAAATGACCCGAACAGACCCGAAACAACGGACTGAGCGGCTGAAAAATGACCAAGGCGGCTTAAAAATGACCCGAACAGACCCGAAACACGGACCAAGGCGGCTGAAAAACACGGATTGAGCGGGGGAAAAACACGGAACAAGCGGAGGGAAAAACACGGACCAAGCGGGGGAGAAACACGGACCAAGGCGGCTTAAAAATGACCCGAACAGACCCGAAACACGAAAAAGACGGACCGAGCGGCTGAAAAATGACCAAGGCGGCTTAAAAAATGACCCGAACAGACTCGAAACACGGACCGAGCGGCTGAAAAATGACCCGAACAGACCCCAAACACGGACCAAGGCGGCTTAAAAACACGTGTTTGAGCGGGGCGTCTAAGCGTGGAGACGCCCCGCGCAAAATAGGGTTGAGCGGGGCGTCTAAGCGTGGGACGCCCCGCAGAAACACGGTTGAGCGGGCATCTAAGCGTGGAGACGCCCCGCACAACCGTGTTTGAGCGGGGCGTCTAAGCGTGGAGACGCCCCTGCAAAACACGCTAGCGGGGCGTCTAAGCGTGAAGACGCCCCGCGCAAAACGCGGTGAAACGCGGGGGAGCAGGGCGTCTAAGCGTGGAGACGCCCCTGCAAAACACGCTAGCAGGGCGTCTAAGCGTGGAGACGCCCCGCGCAAAACGCGGTGAAACGCGGTGGAGCGGGGCGTCTAAGCGTGGAGACGCCCCGCGCAAAATAGGGTTGAGCGGGGCGTCTAAGCGTGGGACGCCCCGCAGAAACAAG
>JANSWA010000088.1:0-2500 GCA_028015225.1 Carex myosuroides | reverse complement strand
GTACATGCCCCGTCGGTGTTCCCATGTACATGCCCAAGGGTGTACATGCCCCGTCGGTGCCTTACGTCGGTGCCCCGTCGGTGCCTTACGTCGGTGCCCCGTCGGTGCCCCGTCGGTGCCCCGTCGGTGCGGCGGGCGCTTTGCGTCGGAGCCTTGAAAAAAAATTGAAAAGGGGGTGGCCACCATGTACATGCCCAAGGGTGTACAAGCCCCCGTCGGTGCCTTTCGTCGGGGTATATGCCCCCGTCGGTGCTGTCCGTCGGTGCTGCTGGCGCTCTGCGTCGGTGCTGCTGGCGCCCAGCGTCGGTGTTCCCATGTACATGCCCAAGGGTGTACCTGCCCCCGTCGGTTCTGCTGGCGCCCAGCGTCGGTGCTTCCGTCGGTGCAGCTGGCGCCCAGCGTCGGTGCTTCCGTCGGTGCAGCTGGCGCCCAGCGTCGGTGCTTCCGTCGGTGCTGCTGGCGCCCAGCGTCGGTGCTGCGGGCGATTTGCAAAAATTTGAATTTTGAAAAAAAATTTGAACGTAAAATCGGTGGATCGGGGCAACTTGCGTTGAAAACGGGTGAAATCACGTAAAAAAGCGGCGGAACACCAATTTTTTGACATGGGGGATTTTCAGGGGGTGGTAACCCTGGGCATGGCTAGAGCCAAAAAATGCATATTCCCTATTAGGGGGGCAAGATTTTCAAAAGGGGTGCCCCCTCATGTACACGCCGGTGGTGTACATGCCCCCGTCGGTGCTGTCCGTCGGTGCTGCTGGCGCTCTGCGTCGGTGCTGCTGGCGTCCAGCGTCGGTGTTCCCATGTACATGCCCAAGGGTGTACATGCCCCGTCGGTGTTCCCATGTACATGCCCAAGGGTGTACATGCCCCGTCGGTGCCTTACGTCGGTGCCCCGTCGGTGCCTTACGTCGGTGCACCGTCGGTGCCCCGTCGGTGCCCCGTCGGTGCGGCGGGCGCTTTGCGTCGGAGCCTTGAAAAAAAATTGAAAAGGGGGTGGCCACCATGTACATGCCCAAGGGTGTACAAGCCCCCGTCGGTGCCTTTCGTCGGGGTATATGCCCCCGTCGGTGCTGTCCGTCGGTGCTGCTGGCGCTCTGCGTCGGTGCTGCTGGCGCCCAGCGTCGGTGTTCCCATGTACATGCCCAAGGGTGTACTTGCCCCCGTCGGTTCTGCTGGCGCCCAGCGTCGGTGCTTCCGTCGGTGCAGCTGGCGCCCAGCGTCGGTGCTTCCGTCGGTGCAGCTGGCGCCCAGCGTCGGTGCTTCCGTCGGTGCTGCTGGCGCCCAGCGTCGGTGCTGCGGGCGATTTGCAAAAATTTGAATTTTGAAAAAAATTTGAACGTAAAATCGGTGGATCGGGGCAACTTGCGTTGAAAACGGGTGAAATCACGTAAAAAAGCGGCGGAACACCAATTTTTTGACATGGGGGATTTTCAGGGGGTGGTAACCCTGGGCATGGCTAGAGCCAAAAAATGCATATTCCCTATTAGGGGGGCAAGATTTTCAAAAGGGGTGCCCCCTCATGTACACGCCGGTGGTGTACATGCCCCCGTCGGTGCTGTCCGTCGGTGCTGCTGGCGCTCTGCGTCGGTGCTGCTGGCGCCCAGCGTCGGTGTTCCCATGTACATGCCCAAGGGTGTACATGCCCCGTCGGTGCCGCTGGCGCTCAGCGTCGGTGCTGCGTCGGTGCGCTGGCGCTCAGCGTCGGGGCGCTGGCGCTCAGCGTCGGTGCCTTCCGTCGGTTGCCCCCCATGTACATGCCCCCGTCGGTGTTGCTGGCCCTCAGCGTCGGTGCTGCCATGTACATGCCCAAGCGGTGTGCGTCGGTGTACATGCCCCCGTCGGTGCCTTCCGTCGGTGCTGCTGGCGCTCAGCGTCGGTGCTGCTGGCCCTCAGCGTCAGCGCATCCACGTAAAATGGGGGGGAACCTGGGGGATTTCCAGGGGGTGGTAACCCTGGGCGTGGCTGGAGGGTAAAAATGCATATTCCCTATTAGGGGTAGGAGAATTTTGGAAGGGGCGCCCCCCTCATGTACACGCCGGTGGTGTACATGGCCCGAATGTACATGCCAAGCGGTGTACATGGCCCGAAAAGCGGGGGCAAAGCACGGACCAAGCGGGGGAAAAACACAGACCAAGGCGGCTTAAAGACGACCCGAACAGACCCGAAATACGGACCAAGGCGGCTTAAAAATGACCCGAACAGACCCGAAACACGGACCAAGGCGGCTGAAAAACACGGATTGAGCGGGGGAAAAACATGGAACAAGCGGTGGGAAAAACACGGACCAAGCGGGGGAAAAACACGGACCAAGGCGGCCTAAAAATGACCCGAACAGACCCGAAACACGGACCGAGCGGCTGAAAAATGACCCGAACAGACCCGAAACACGGACCAAGGCGGCTTAAAAATGACCCGAACAGACCCGAAACACGAAAAACACGGACCGAGCGGCTGAAAAATGACCAACGGACCAAGGCGGCTGAAAAACACGGATTGAGCA
>JANSWA010000087.1:0-46475 GCA_028015225.1 Carex myosuroides | reverse complement strand
TATTTCATGAAAAAATATATTGAACTGATGCAATTGCGCACATCAGACAATACGATTATACATGCGTCTTTCCGGAATTTGATAAATCGATGGTTATTCAGGTGTCTCCGTTACTGTTTATATCTTTGATAGAAAATGCATTTAAACATGGTGTCTCTGCTTCGCAGCAATCAGAAATTATTTTCAATATGGTTATTGATGAGAAGCAGATAGTATTTACAACAAAAAACATTTATCTTCCAAAAGATACAACTGATAAGAGTGGATCGGGTATCGGGCTGGCTAATTTGAAAAACGATTGGAGCTGATCTATCCGGATGCACATCTTCTCTACGCAGAAATTGTTGATGGGATGTATGTTGCGACCTTGCGGATCGCATATAAAAAGGATTGAAATTAAAATGACTGCCAATAATAAAATAACATGTCTGATCGTGGATTGATGAGCCTATGGCTTTGAGTCTGATGGAAGATTATGTAGCTAAAATTCCTTTTTTAGAATTGAAAGGCAAATGCAGCAATGCATTTCAGGCTTTAGAAAAAAATCTATGAAGATAAAATAGATGTGTTGTTTCTGGATATTCATGATGCCGGAACTGAATGGTATCGAATTGTCCAGAACCATTTCAAAAATACACGCGTAGTTTTTACCACCGCTTTTGATCAATATGCCCTGGATGGCTTTAAGGTTGACGCACTGGATTATTTATTAAAGCCCTATAATTTCGAAGAGTTCTATAATGCTGCGTTGAAGGCAAAAGAATGGTTTGATCTTGTTGCAAATGCGGCGCGTACACCGGATCAAAAAGAGGAAGCGAATATATTTTTATCCGTTCGGACTATAAGCAATTAAAATAATGCTGAGCGATATTTTATATATCGAAGGGTTAAAAGATTATGTTAAGATCTGGCTGGTAAACGAAGACCGTCCGATTCTTACGCACAGTAGTTTGAAAGAAGCTGGAAGAGGAGCTGCCTTCGAATAAATTAATGCGGGTGCACCGCTCTTTTATCATCGCTCTGGATAAGATCGAAGCCATTGAACGCAGTCAGGCAATCATTAACAAACAGTATATTCCTATTGCAGACCAATTCAAACAGAAATTTCAGGACTTTGTAGGGCGTAATTCGCTGGGATTAAGCTTAAACCTATGAGGTTTTTAATCTAGAATGAGCAGATCATCTTTTATCATGAAACCTCATAGGTTTTATAACTTATTTTTTAATCTTTTTAAAATAGTTCATCTTTGCGTGTATCTTTTTTGATCTTTCAGGTTATAGGTACGAATAAAGCAATAAATTATGATTCCTTTGTCCCCGTATCATGTATCTGTGGAAACCATGGAACAGGAGCTTCTGGTTATTGAAGCCTCTAAAAAAGATCCAGCGGCTTTTCGGCCCTTGTATGAAAAATACCACGAACCTATTTTTCGCTACATCTATCAGCGCAGCGATGATAAAGAAGCTGCCTTTGATATTGCACAGCAGGTGTTTGTAAAAGCACTTATTAATCTTTCCCGTTATACATTTAAAGGAGTTCCGTTTTCTTCCTGGTTGTATCGTATTGCCAAAAGCGAAGTATATAAAGCCATTGAGAAAAATAAAGTAAACCGTACGTTAAACATTGATGTAGACGGACTGAAAGAATTGCTGCAGGAAGCAGAGGCGGATGAAACATTGATCAAAAAGAAAAAAGTTTAACTGTCTGTATGAGTCAGCTTGCTGAAGCGGATGTACAATTGATCGAAATGCGTTTTTTTTGAAAGCCGTGCTTTTAAAGAGATGGGACAAATACTGGAGATGACCGAGAAAACAATGCGAAAGTAAAAGTATACCGCATTCTGGAAAAATTGAAAAAATGTATTTTATCTATTCGATAAGCAGATGAAAAAGATTAAAATAAATATAGATCGTGCGCCTGTTTCAAAAGAAGAAATTGATTCGAAGCGTAATTTTGAAAATATTACTCACACAGGTTATGTCGTATACCAAACCCTTTTATAAAACAAAACTATTTTTGAATAGCATTCTTATTGCTGCGTTCACGACAACAGTTGTTTATACCGTTTCACAGTTGGAGAAGAAAGTACAGGATACCAAAGCGCATGAGAAAACGATGGTTATGCACAAATATCGTCTGTGAAGGAGATCGGCTCACGGGATTCATTGAAAACACAGGAGTTTGTTGTGCAAATTGATAAAGATACGGTGTTGAATACTGCTGAAGGTGCTGTTATAAAAATTTCTGCTGGATCCTTAACATCGACTGATAAAAATGTTGTGCTGCTGGTTAAAGAAGCATACACGATGGAAGATATGATACGTGCTGGTCTGACTACAAAGGCAGGGAAGGAATTGCTCAGCAGTGGTGGTATGTTTTATATACAGGCAAAAGATAGTACGAATGTAAAAATTGTAAAACCCCTGACGATAGATATCCCAACAGATGAGGTAAATCCAAAATGAAATTATTTAAAGGGGAAACAACTTCATCAGGTAAAATAGACTGGCAGGATCCGGTACCATTAAAAAAGGATACATCTCAAATTGTTTCGGAAGGAGAGATATGTTTTAAAGAGAATTGCAAAAGCTGCCATACACTCGGAAAAGAATCCGTAGGTCCGGATCTGGCATATATCGGTAAGAGGAGGGATTTTGATTTCATTAAACGATATATCAAAAACAGCCCTAGTGTTATTGCTGGAGCATGTGGTAGTGATTCTACAATAGGTCTGATAATATATGATGCTATTGGAGGAACAAAAGCAGATTATGTAAAAAATACTTCTTTTGATTTTGGTATTTCAACGGTTGAAGAGTCTGGCGTAGATTATTCAAATGATGAATATGCAGTATGCTTATTCAATACGAATAATAAAGCTATAATGACATCTTTTCCAACGTTTAATGATAAAGATATTAAGGCGCTTGTTGATTATTGCAACGATGAAAGCAAACGTTTGAAACTTCCGTATCCAAAGATGAATTGTATATCAATTTTTCAAAAGTGTAAAACATATAAAGAATTGATTTCGAAATTATATGATCAAAAATATAAATTGAAAATAAACGTTCGCATAAAATAATTGATAACGGTCCTTTTGTGAAGCAGGTAGATCGATCGATACGTGTGCTGCAGATGCCAAGTAATGCTGCTGTTATCAGCAGTGATGATCGCAAATCATATGTTTATCCTGTCAATAAACAATCCGAATATTACCAGGTTGAGATCAATACCTTTGGCTGGTACAACATTGATATGCTTACAAAGAATGTTCCGGGATTGGCTTCCTTCCAATTTGATCGTGAATGTAAATGTATCATTCGTAAATACATTTCAGATTTATTTTGTTTTGCCAGAAATGAAAGTTCATGCGAATGGAGGATTACTTAAAGATAAAAAGGATGTGTATGGTTTCTATGAAGACAATGGAAATATAAAATTACCACAAGGAAAGACAGCGCATGTATACTTGGTTGGTGAAAAGAATGGACAGTTGATCTATGCTGCCACTACGTTTGTGACCGATACGTTAAATAAGTTAAGATTGAATCCTATTGCAATTTCTAAAGAGGAATTCAATCTTAAAATAAAAGAATTACTTGAAACCGAAGGCATATCGGTGAAAGCGAAAGATTCTAAAAATGCGACAACACTTCGTAAAATCGATTCAGATCTGAATGCATTAGAAGAGAAGATCAAAGAAGCGGAAAAAGCTAAACCGGAGAATTGTGATTGCGGGTGTGATGTGGGTGAAGAAGAATTAGCAGATCCGATAGTGATTGAACAGTCAGGTGCATGACGACTTTTAAATATAAAAAAAGTCTGCTGGATACCAGCAGGCTTTTTTTATATAAGTATTTTGTGCTTACCATCTCTTTTTAGGTGGTCCATCACTTCTGCTTCTTGAAGAAGAGGATGAAGAACTACCGCTACTTGGTCGACGGCTGCTGCTGCTGCTGCCAGCAGGCTTGTTCGAGCTTCCGCCTGATCTGCCTGAGCCGCCTGAAGAAGCTCTTGGGTTGCTGCTGCGTTGCTGTCTGCCGCCTTGTATTGTCTTCGGTGGATTGTGGTCCATTAATGGATATGCATGATCATCGATAACAGGAATTTTTATAGAGATCAATTTTTCAATGTCTTTCAGATATTCTTTTTCTTCTGCATCGCAGAAAGAAAATGCTGTACCGTTAGCGCCTGCTCTGCCTGTACGACCGATGCGGTGTACATAGGTTTCAGGAATATTTGGTATTTCGTAATTGATCACATACTCTAAATTGTCTACATCAATACCGCGTGCTGCAATATCGGTAGCAACAAGAATACGTGTGGTCTGTGCTTTGAAGTTGGTTAAGGCAGACTGACGTGCATTCTGGCTTTTATTTCCATGAATGGCTTCCGCTTTGATGTTGTGTAATGCAAGCATCTTTACAACTTTGTCTGCAACGTGTTTGGTACGAGTAAATACAAGACACGTCTTGATCTTCGGATCTTTCAGCACATCAACCAATAAATCGTTTTTGTTTCCGCGGTCAACAAAATACATAAACTGTTTGATTGTTTCTGCTGTAGACGATACCGGAGTAACTTCTACTCTAGAAGGATTTTCTAGGATTGTTCCGGCCAAACGAAGAATTTCCGGAGGCATAGTCGCAGAGAAGAACAGCGATTGTCTGCGTTTAGGTAAGGCAATTAACAGACGTTTTACATCGTGTATAAAGCCCATATCCAGCATGCGATCGGCTTCGTCCAGTACAAATATTTCAATATGACTTAAGGATATAACACCTTGATTCATCAGATCGATCAATCTGCCTGGTGTTGCTACCAGTATATCTACACCGTTTTGTAATGCAGTAACCTGTCGCGATTGATTTACACCGCCAAATATAACCGTAGACGTTAAGCCGGTATATTTTCCGTACGCATGTAAGCTTTCGCCGATCTGTATCGCAAGTTCTCGTGTTGGTGTAACAATCAGACAACGGATGGGTCTTTTGCGTTGTGTGCTTTTATTCTCGCTTAGTATTTGTAAGATCGGAATGGAAAAGGCCGCCGTTTTACCGGTACCTGTTTGTGCGCAGCCTAATAAGTCGTGGCGTTCTAAAACAAGTGGAATGGATTGCGCCTGAATGGGAGTGGGAGTTGTGTAGCCTTCTTCTGAAACTGCTTTCAGAATAGGGTCTATCAGTTTTAAATCTTGAAATAACATGATATTGTTGAAATCAGAATCTTAAATATCAATGTATTTCGATCCTGCAATTAATAATAAGTTACAAGATACAACATAATATGCTAGTAATTGGGTGTTTGTACCTATTTGACGAAAGTACAAGCAAATTAAAAGCATGTACTGTATTCCGATTTTCCGGCAGAATGCATATTTTTAATTCAGAAATTTGAGAGAAATACCATGAAGGATATCACAAAACACTACTCTAACGACGATATAACCATTGTTTGGAAACCATCGGTGTGTACACACTCCACATTATGCTGGAAAGGCACAACAGGTTTAAAAAGTGTATTTAACCCAATGGAACGTCCGTGGATCAAACCGGAAGGCGGCACAACGGAAGAAATTATTGAACGGGTGGAAAGATGTCCGTCTGGAGCGTTGAGCTATTTTAAGAATGTCTGAATTTGGATTCGTCGGATTGATTGGAAAATGGGATTAGAGTCGACTAACCTTTGTTAATAAATCTACTAATATTCTGATACAATTAGGTTGCTGGATGATTTCGATTATTTTTGATTTTTCTATTATCAACAGCTATATTTTTATCAGATGAATGCAAAACAAATTGATGATGAGCTAACCTATAAAATTATAGGTTGTGCAATGAAGGTCCATACAACTTTAGGAAATGGATTTCAAGAAGTAATTTACCAGCGTGCTTTAGCAATTGAGATGAAAAAATCTCAATTGAATTTGTTAGAGAATGTGAGATGAAAATATTTTATGATAGCGAAGAAATAGGTACGTGAAGAGTAGATTTTTTAGTTGAAGATTCCATACTCATTGAACTAAAAGCATTAAAATGTAGCGAAGATACCCATTTAGCACAGGGATTAAATTATCTAGTCGCATATAAGTTAGACAAAGGCTTATTAATAAATTTTGGAGCGAAAAGCATTGAAGTGAAACGATTAAGACATCCCTATAACAAAATGCCTAATACATTACCTCTACTGTAATCCCATTTTCCAATCAATCCGACGAATCCAAATTCAGACTTTCTTCAACGGCTTCAGCAAATCCTCTAATCCATTTAATTTTATTTCATACATCGTTTCCAATAGCACACCCAGCTTTCCTGTAGGGAAGCCTTTGCGCTGGAACCATTCGAGGTAGCTTACCGGAAGATTGCATAAGGTAACTCCTTTGTATTTGCCAAAAGGCATGGGCATTGTAACGAGGTCGAGGAGGAGTTGCGGGTTGGGCTGCATACGTTGTTAAATTCCAAATTTCAAAAAACAAATTACAAAGGAAGAAATGAATCTGTTCTCACTTTTACATAGCAGATAAATTTTTGATTTGTTTATTCTGAATAGAAGACAAAAGAATCAATGCAGTAATTGCACCGATCGTTGCATAAAGCATATCAGACTGGGTATCCCATACGTATCCTTGTGTACCTAAGAATGCATCTCCGGCTTCACCGCTAAATAGGGATACAAACCATTCAAGCAATTCATAGGCAGCGCTTATAGCCATACAAATGCACACAACAATAAAATTGAGCCATCCTTTTTTAGTTACCACTTCTTTACGGATGAATAATTCACGAATGATCAAAGCGGGCACAAAACCTTGAGCGAAGTGGCCTACTTTGTCGTAATTGTTTCTGGAGTGGTGGAACACTTCTTTCAGCCAGTCGAATGCCGGAACTTCTGCATAGGTGTAGTGACCGCCAACACAAAGAATACATGCATGTATGAAGATGAAGGTATACACAAGCGGCGTAAAGGGGAATGACTTGCGTGTAAGTATTAGTATTATAGCACCAATGATAGCAGGGAAGACTTCGAGTATCCAGGTAAACGTTTCTTTAGGCTGTATGCCTGACCAGGTAAGTACAGTAATGAAAAGCAGAAGTAGAATAAAAGGGTATTTCATTATAGTGGTCAGTTGTCAGTGTACAGTAGTCAGATGATCAGGCAAATCAACGTGTTTTTGTATTTAAAATAATAGGACAGCATGTTGAGTTTATCAATACACTGTCCTATTTCAATTTACTTTCTTTACCTATAAGCTAGCAAAGCATATTATTATAATTCGTCTTTGTACTTAGTACTATATACTCCGTACTTTTATTACTTGATCATCTTAAACGAACGGTTCCAACGGATACGTTCAGGGAAGGAGAGCTCTGAATCAAGCGACAACCAAACCATCCATGCCTTGCCTACGATGTGGTCTTCCGGTACAAAGCCCCAGAATCTACTGTCAGCAGAGCTATGTCTGTTATCACCCATCATAAAATAATAATCCTGTTTGAAGGTATATTCAGAAACAACTTTACCATCAATTTTAAATTTATCACCCACAGCTTCTACTGATTTGTGGCCTTCATATTTTACAATGGTTTGTGCATACATAGCAACCATATTCGAATCCAGTTTAATCGTTGCACCAGCTTTAGGGATCCAAAGTTTTCCATAATCGTCCACTGTCCAGTGCTGCGACTTGATTGTATATGGGAACAACATTGGATTTTGATCGTACTCTGCTAATTTAAAATCAACGATCGAATCAAATATTTTAGTTTGACGTAGTTTCTCAACATCGGATTTTGACAGATCTATCAGGTACAATTTTTTGCCATTGTTGATCAGCATGTCATTGTTTTGTATATCATGCAAATGGATGTTGTATTTTTTACGGATACGGTCGTTTAATACGGTATTTGTAAAGCACTTGTATTTGAATTGCATTGCAGGCGGGTTCACAGCTGCTTTGCCGTTTACAAATAACTGTTTGTTCTGAATAGAAATCGTATCTCCCGGAATCCCGATACAACGTTTGATGTAATTTGTTTTTAGATCAATCGGGTATTCGTAATCAGCAGGATAATTGAATACAACAATATCGTTGTTCTTGATTTTTGTAAAGCCCGGAAAACGGAAATAAGGAAGTCTGATCGCATCGCTGAACGACTTCATTTCTGTGCCCCATATTTTTTGATGTGTAAGCGGAACCTGTAAAGGTGTAAGTGGCGCACGTGTACCGTACGACATTTTATTTACAAACAGAAAATCACCAACCAATAATGTTTTTTCCATGGATTGGGTAGGGATCGTATATGGCTCAAGCCAGATCCAGCGTACAAAGGTTGCAACAACAATCGCGAAAGAGATAGAATCGCCCCATTCCTGATAGGAGTTGGTATACACTCTTTTTTCACCCTTAGGCTGTTCAAGTTCTAATAAAACAGTATTGGCAATTTTGTCGTGCAGACCACGTCTTTCCTTATCTATAAAGATAGAGATGATTACAAAAGGCCATAAATAATATTTAATTAAAAAACGGGTCGCTAATTGTTTTTGCAGTAGGATTTGCACCTCGTTCATCTGCTTTTCTAAGAAACATACCCATAATATCCTGCCCTGGTGTAAAGTGCATGTATTTATGGAATAGGATATCATATACAATACCAAGCGAACCAAACAACAGCCAGTTTACTATTGTTGGTACTGTAGAAAAGAAGGGCAGGGCATTGGTAATAATGATCAATACAATAATCAAGAACAAAAGATCTATGGTATTGTATTGTATTCTTCTAAAAAAAGAAGGAGGAACGAGACTCTTCATATTAACTGAATTTTAACAGATCATTCATACCAAATACGCCGCGGTTTTTGGCAGTCCACTCGGCAGCCATTACAGCACCTTGTGCAAAACCTTCTCTGCTGTGCGCAGTATGTTTGATCTCAATAGTATCAATTGGTGAATTATAAAACACGGTATGTGTACCCGGAACATTGTCGATACGTTTAGAAACGATCTCTAATTCATCTGTATTGTCCGTAGGTTCATTCACCCATTTTGTTTTTGTTGGATTCTGACTCATTAAGCCTTCTGCCAATGTAATAGCAGTACCGCTTGGAGCATCTTTTTTCTCCGTGTGATGAATTTCTTCCATTTCAATTGCATAGTCAGGAAATTTCTTCATCAGCCCGGCTAATACTTTATTTTAAGTGAAAGAAAATATTTACACCAATGCTATAGTTGGATGCATAAAAAAATGAACCATTGTTCTGACGGCAGATCTCATCCAGTACAGGTTTTTTCTTTAACCAGCCTGTAGTACCGGAAACAATTGGTAAATTATTTTCAATACAGTGACTGATATTTAAGAATGCACTTTCAGGTTGAGAGAATTCAATTGCAACGTCGGCTACAGTGCCATTCAATGTTTTTATATCATCTTTATTATGAACATCAATGATAGCAGAAATGGTGTGTCCTCTTTCGATGGCAATACGTTCAATCGTTTTGCCCATTTTTCCATAGCCTATTAATGCAATTCTCATAGGGAGTGCGGGGTATTTTTAAGTAAAACTCAGGTACAAATTCGGTTATTTGAACCTTAAAGAAAGGGTCAAACCTGGTGCAAGATGCGAATAATTCGTCGTATAAAAAAGTGGTTTTACCTTAAAGCTCAGGTTATCATTTACATCGAATTCTTTTAAGTGCGCATCCACATAGGCATCAACAATATTGAGGGCATAAACAGCAGAGAAGATAGCTATGTTCATATACATGTATCTGCGGGAATCGTCCTGCAGTGTATTTAACTGAGTAGCTGATAATGTTTGTAAATTGTAATTATGAAAATCAGTATTTAGTCCTGATCGATCCTGGTTCTTGCTGGCCATATCAGCTGCTTTACCATATTCATTCATTCGTAAAAAATAATCATGCCCTAAATAGGCCGTCACACCCAAGCCGATCCACACGAGTGGTGCTTTCCAGTATTTGCGGTTGTAGATCTGTCCGGCGCCGGGTACTATAGCAGACATCAATGCTGCTTTGTTTGGCTCGCGGTTTTCTATTTTTTTATTGGCTAATTCCTGTTCGGTAGGGGGCGGTTCTATGGTATCTGATGGAACAGGTTGTTGTTGCACTTGTTGAGCCAGACAAGGTTCAACAAGTGCAATACATAATAAAAAGAATAGGAATGAAATACCTTTCATTAGAAATTCAATATTTCTAAAATACGATTCAGATCTTCAGCAGAAACAAACGGGATCTTAATTTCACCTTTAAATTGTTTGTCGCTTTTTACCTGAATTTTAGTGCCAAAGTGAGATGTTAATTTATTCTGTAAGCTTGTAATTTCAGCATTTGCAGCATTAGTAGCTGGTTTGGCAGCCGATTCTTTTGAATCTGAAGCGGCAGGTTTTTCCTGCATATTACGGATCAGTTCTTCAACGGCACGTACAGATAACTCTTCGCTTTTAATTTTATTCAATACATACAATTGCTGTTCTACCTTTTCTAAACCAACGATAGAGCGTGCATGCCCCATGCTGATTTCATTGTCGCGCAAGGCAACCTGAATATCAGGCGGAAGTTTCAGTAAACGCACGTAATTGGTAACAGTTGAACGGTTCTTACCAACACGGTCTCCAAGTTCTTCCTGTTTTAAATTACATTCCGTGATCATACGCTGATAACTGATAGCAATTTCAATTGGGTTCAGGTTTTCACGCTGAATGTTTTCGATCAAAGCCATTTCCAGCATTTGCTGATCGTTGGCAGTACGTATGTATGCAGGAATATTTTTTAAACCTGCAAGTTTGGAAGCACGCAAACGGCGCTCACCGGAAATTAATTGATATTGATTTGGGGCTAATTGACGAACTGTAATTGGTTGAATGATACCCTGAACTTTGATGGACTCAGATAATTCTTTTAAGGCTTCGTCATTAAAATGAGAACGCGGTTGATAATTGTTGACTTCAATCTGATCAACAGGTATTTCATTCAGGTTGCTTGTAACAGCAGCAGTTGCTTCAGCAGTAGCTTTCCCTTTCACTGAATCCGCGTCTTTTAACAAGGCACCTAAACCTCTACCCAATGCATTTCTCTTTATATTATTATTGTTACTCATTAGTCAAATTTCTTCTTTAAAAACACCTTACGCTACTACAATGCCATTTCGTACCAATACTTCCTGTGCCAGACTCATATAGCTCTGTGCGCCTTTACTTTCTGCATCATGTGCAATAACCGGTATACCAAACGATGGTGCTTCGCTCAAACGGATGTTTCTTGGAATAAGCGTTTCAAAGATCAATTCTTCAAAGTGTTTTTTAACTTCGTCTACCACCTGGTTTGATAAACGCATACGTGAATCGTACATGGTCATCAATACACCTTCAATGTTTAATTCCGGATTCAAATGCTCTTGAATGATCTCAATGGTAGATAATAATTTACCGATTCCTTCAAGGGCAAAATATTCACATTGAACCGGGATCAATACAGAATCTGCAGCAGTTAAGGCATTAACTGTAATTAAACCCAAGGAAGGTGAACAGTCTAAGATAATGAATTCATATTGGTCCTTAATTTTAGCTAAGGTTTGCTTCATTCTGAATTCACGTTGTTCCAGATTGATCAATTCAATCTCGGCACCAGCCAAATCAATGTGAGAAGGCAATAGATCTAAGTGGTTGATTTCTGTTTGTATAATCAATTCAGCAGGATCAAATCCTTCAATCATACAGTCATAGATACCACGTTCTACATCTCTTGGATTTACACTTAAGCCAGAAGAAGAGTTTGCCTGTGGATCTGCATCCACTAAAAGCGTTTTGTGCTCTAATGCAGCTAAACTTGCAGCTAAATTAATAGCGGTTGTCGTTTTTCCAACTCCACCTTTCTGATTCGCAATCGCAATGATCTTACCCATATTTTTGAAACTGTTTAAAATTGAAACGAAATCACCTTTTAGATTATTTCAGATTATACAAAGATAACATCTTATTGGATAGGGGGCAGTAGTGCTACTTTGAAGTTACCCTATTGTTATCAAGAATAATTGTGGATAACATGTGGATGGTATAGTATAAGAAACAAACAACTAAGGACTTAGCTAAATTGTGTATCCAACATACCAACATTGGAATTGTAGAGACGCAATTCATTGCGTCTTATTAAATAAAAGGTAGCAGATATTCTAAAATAAAAAAAACAGCAATTCATTATTATTTAGTATAATGAATTGCTGTTTAAACAAGACGCAATGAATTGCGTCTCTACAGATTATTATTTCTTCTTCGTATTCTTATTGAACTGCTGCTGCTGCTCTCTTTGTTTCATTGCTTCTTCCATACGAGCCATGAAACGGTTCTTTTTAGGAGCGCCTGATGTATCACCGCTAAGATTTTTATCACGGGCAGCCTCTAATTGCAAACGTAATTGACCTTCATTTACAAAACGACGGATAATTAATTGTTGTGCAATGGTTACTAAGTTTGAAACGAAATAGTAGAAACTCAAACCTGCAGGGAAGCTGTTCAATACAAATAAGAAAACAACCGGCATTGCATACGACATGTATTTCATTGGTCCGGTTACCGTACTTACCTGATTGTTAACCCATGTATAAACAAGTGTAGAAATGGTCATCAATAAGGTAAACATACTTACATGCGAACCATAGAATGGAATTTCAAACCCATTCGGGAATTTGTAGAACTCATCGTAGCTTGACAGATCTGTTGCCCACCACAAAGATTCACCACGTAGGTCAATTGCATTCGGGAAGAAACTGAACATGGCAAGTAAGATCGGCATTTGAAGCAATACCGGAATACAACCGCTTAACGGGTTAATGCCGAATTGTTTGTACACCTGCATCTGTTCCATCTGGATCGCTTGCTGGTCATCGCCATGCTTTGCTTTTAATTCATCCAGTTCAGGTTTTAATGCTTTCATTTTCGCCATTGAAACGAATGACTTGTATGATAGCGGAAGCAATACCGCTTTGATCAATAATACCAGAATAACAATGATCAACCCAAAACTGCTGAATACATCTTTTAAAACATCGAATACTGGTATTACAACAAAACGGTTGATCCAGCTGATCAATGGCCAGCCCAGGTTTACGTTTTTATGATAGTTCTCAGCAGGTACTGCTTTACATATTTTAAAGTCATTCGGACCGAAGAAAAAGGAGTACGAACCTTTTCCTGTGATCACATCCTGAAGCGGAAGTTGTACCTGTGCTTGAAGTAATTCAATGAATTTTTCTGAATTAGCAGGGGCGTTTGGAATTGAGCTGTACATCGGTGACGAAGCAACTGTTGCAGAAGGAATTTTGCTTCCGTCGCGTGTAATGAAACCACTGTTAAAGAATTTTTGCTTTAAAGAGATCCATTGAACATTTGAAATGGTTTCTGTTTCTGGGTTTAGAGAAGCTTCTGATAAGCAATCAAACCCATCTTCCGTTTCCATGTAATTAACGGTTGATTTTTCACGTGCAATTTTCGCATCGTATTCAATACGTTCAACCTGCTCTCTCCAGTCTAATGTTAACGGTACATTTGGAAGCTCAGAACCAAAACCGGTTGCTTTTAAATTGTAATCAACTAAAAAACCTTCAGCACCTAATGTATAAACATGCTCGATGGTTTTGCCATTGCCTGCATCTGTTTTGAAAGTCAGTACTTGTTTATCGCCTTGTTTGCTTTCAAAACCTGCGTAGTATAATTTATATAGATCTACCGGTTTTTTACTTGTTGTCAGAATAAGCGATAACTGATTGTTTTTTTCATTGAATAAAAACAATTGCTTTTTGTCCCAGGTAAAATAATTTTTTAGAAGAACGGATTTGATTGTACCACCTTGTGTTGAAAGTGTAACTACAACATCTTTGTTTTCAAGTTTATATTCTTTGGCTACACCTGTCATTGCAGCCGAAAAGTCGCCATACTCGCGTTGCATCTGAGCTTTAATAGCTGTGTCAGTTGCAACTGCAATAGCTTTGGCAGTATCTTTTATAGGTTGCGTAACTGCAGACGGGGTAGCAATCGGTGTTTCCGGTTTTTGTGTTTGCATGAAGCTCAAATATCCCACGAAGAGGACAGCAAGCAACGAGAAACCAATAATCTGATTCTTATCCATTAGTAAATTGTAGTGTTATCTTTTATTAAAACCCTGCAAAGATACCATTTTATATATGATTTATAGATTTCCGTTCATATAAAATCCATACACGTGAAGCATTTGTAAGTGCTTATAAATGAGACTTTATTATTAGAATGGTGGATGTTTGTTGCTAAAAAATAATATAGGGGTAAAGTGCAACTGATACTTTCGCTTTTTTCTAACCTAACCACAACTCAACCCGTTGTTGTGTCTTTTCTGACCAACAACCCAATGTTGTATGATGTTTTATCCTGCCTTAACATCATTCTATAGTGGGTTGTTGGCCGTTGGCGCAACAACGGGTTGAGTTGTGGTCTAGTAAAAAACGAATAAAATTTGCGTAACTGAATGGTTACATGTATATTTGTAACCATTCAGTTACATGAATGTAGACGTATGAGAAGAGATGTTTTTCAGGCAATAGCGGACCCAACCAGAAGGGAGATCATTAATCTTGTTGCGCACAAGCGTTTAAACTTAAATGCTGTTGCAGAGAATTTTGATATAAGCCGGCCGGCTATTTCAAAGCACATTAAAATTTTAACTGAATGCGGACTGATTACAGTTGAGCAGGAAGGCCGCGAACGTTACTGTGCCGCAACATTAGATAAGCTGAATGAAATTTCAGAATGGGTAGAACAATACAGGCAATTCTGGGAAGCTAAATTAGATAGTTTAGAAATGTATTTGGATCAGTTACAAAAAAATAAAAAACATGGCAACAGAAAAAAATAATACAAGTACCGCAGATCGCGAACTTATTGTTTCGCGTCTGCTGAATGCGCCCATAGAATTGGTATGGGAAGTGTTTACCACGCCGGAACATATTAAAAACTGGTGGGGCCCGAACGGATTTACCAATACCATTTATACCATGGATGTGCAGCCCGAAGGGATTTGGGATTTTGTGATGCACGGACCGGATGGAACCGATTATAAGAATAAAAGTATTTATAAAGAAATAGTAAAACCGACTAAGATCGTCTTTGAACATGTAACCGGACCGAAGTTTACAACTACAATAACGTTTGAAGCTCAGGGAAACAAAACACAGATCAACTGGCACATGCTGTTTGCAACCAAAGAAGAATTCGAACAGGTTGTTAAGGTATTTAAAGCAGACGAAGGATTGAAACAGAATATTATCAGACTTGAAAACTATTTAGAAGATCAGTTAAAATAACTCAACCCATATGGAAAATCCTGTAGTACTTGTAGAGCGTACATTTAAGGCTCCGGTATCTGTTGTGTGGAAAGCATTGACAGATAAAAATGAAATGAAAAAATGGTATTTCGATCTGAAAGAATTTAAAGCAGAGACAGGTTTTGTATTTCAATTTGTAGGTGGTCCGGAGGATGGTGTACAATACACGCATATATGCGAAGTAACGGAAGTAATACCTGAAAAGAAGCTTACGTATAGCTGGCGTTATGAAGGCTATGAAGGAATTTCATTTGTAACGTTTGAGTTGTCTGCTCAGGGGGCTGATACAGTATTGAAATTAACACATACAGGAATTGAAACATTTCCTGCACATCCTGATTTCGCACGGACGAATTTTGCTGCAGGCTGGAATGATATTATTAATACTTCGCTCAAAGAATATTTGGAGAGCTCGCATTAATTCAGCGTCTTGCTAAAAAAAAGGCCGGAGTTTTATATCTTAAAACTCCGGCCTTTTTTTTATAAGCTATTTTTTTATGTGATTACATCCAAACATGCCATGGAACACGGCTCAAAATACATATAAGACCTATTGTATAAAAAATACTCAGGAATTTATATTTCTGAGTATCGGTCGTTGCTTTTTTGGCTTTAGAATAACCGATTGTAATACATACAATACCTATTATCATCAACAGCGGATGTTCCAACATAAACAAGCGGCTTATGCTGTTTCCCATAGCTTCCTTTGAAAAATTCTGAATACCTAAAGGCGAAATAAAATAAATCAACAGACCGATAAGCAATTGTGTGTGCGCAGCAATAAAGCCTATAAGTGCCACACGCTTTGTGGTTGCTGTAAATGTTTTTTTGGTAAAGAAACCAAATAGCAGGAAAAGAACGGCTGCTATTAATACGAATAGCAGAATGATTGCTACGTTCGAATGAAGGGATTTAAGAAATGGATACATATGTGTTGGTTTAAAATGAATACGTATGTTTTTTGTATGAGTCAAAGATTCGATACTGCTATAAAGATACTCAAGGAATATCTTGTATACAACTCATTTAAGTCTATTGTCACTCAGGGTCGTAATTAGAAGATCAGGGTTTGATTGGTCTCCAGTAAAAACGACTGACTAAATACCAGTTATTATTGTACCAAACCAAATCATCGATCTCAATAGATTGAGTTAATCCATTGTGTTGAAATTGAATAAATGTGTCGCTGGATCTAATCGTGTTGAGCACGCTAAGATCGTAAGTAAATCTAAGATCCTGTATTTTTTTGAAATTAATGGAATCATTTTTTGTTTTGTATCTCAGTCCCTCAAACTGTCTGGTAAGTAAGGTGATTAATGCCGCATATTCTTTTTTTAGATTCATGCTGCTGTCATGATCTGGCTTAAGAGCATAGAGTTTATATATATCCGTTTCGCTAAGTATACAGGAATGAAATAAGGCTGTATCATTTTCAGATAATGATTGGATCAGTTTTTTTGAAAATATTTCCAGAGCGTCTCGTTCATTTTGTTCTAAGAATAGCTTTTCAGTTTCAAGCTTAAAACCAATAGCTTTTGTTAATCTCCATCCATTTTTAGTTGCCAGGCAGCGTGGGAATTTTAAGCGGTAATTGTTGGTATCAATTGAAAAGTAGATAATGATGTCCGCATGTTTAACATAGTTTTTTAAAAAGGTCTTATACTCTATTCCTATTATGATCGCTTTGTTCCAATCGATCGAATCTGTGGCAAATATGCGTTTATATGATTCCTGAAATTCATTCAGCATCCACTCGTAGGTGTGACCTATTTCGTTGAAATAACTTGAATCTTCCAGGATATATTCTTTTGGGGAGATGTATAGATTGTTTAATGCGGTTGAATCTTTTTCTTTAATACATTTAAAAAATTTTTGTGAAAATTTTTCAGACGAAAGATTTTGTGCTTGGGAGACGAAGCAATTAATTAATAAGAATACAATTGTTATATACTTCATTTGAGTACCTGTGTTCGTAGTAAATATAATATATACACATGCAAAATATGTAATTTAAAAGTATAAACATGTAATCTGCTATTCTTATTTAAGTATCAAATTTGGTAAGAGATTTAAATGAACCAGCACTAAACATATTTATTATGAAAACTTCAAAACAATTCCTTCTTATTGTATTTCTACTTTCAACATTTGTTTCATTTGCAGAAGATCCGTACAAGCGTCCTGCAACCCACTCAAGCAGATTTGATATCGGAAGATTTAAATCTGTTCGTGCTGATAGCGGAACACCGGATGATTTGAGACACCTTGAATTTGGCGTGCGTTACATGCCTACATTTTCATCGATGGATGTGAATACCTATAATAATGGTGTTGTTGAAGGCAGCTTTACCATGAGCCATGGTTTTGGAGCTTTTTTAGGAATTAATTTTACCAACCATGTTGGGGTGATAGGAGAAGTTAATTATTATCAGGCTACTCAAAAGTATGCGGATAGAAATTTCAATAATGATTTAACGATCAACTATGTGAATATTCCTGTATTGTTATCCTTGAATACGAATAAATCAGGACCTGTGAATTTGAATCTTGTAGCCGGACCTCAGTTTGGTATTAATGTGGGTTCTAAATTGGAAACGTCTGGCAGCGACGGCTCAGATACAGCCAGAGCTGTTGTAGCGGTAAGAAAAGGAGATATCGGTTTTGCTTACGGAGCAGGCCTGGAGTTTGCATTAAATTCAAGCCGTACGTTTCGTTTAGATGTTGGTTATAGAGGGTTCTTCGGATTGGTAAATATGGATTCTTCAACAACGGAGGATGGTACCTATAATGTTGTAGTAAGTGCATCCAGAAAAACATACGGTGGCTATGTTGGTCTTGCGTGGATGTTTTAATCAGAGAACATATGTTTAAAATAAGCAGCCGGATAATCGCATTTATTGCGATTGTCCGGCTGCTTATTTTTTATAGTTTATAAAGGTATGCGCTAAAATAAGGCTTTTAATAGTACATGCTTATCTCTCACTTTTTTCTTCCGATTGGATTGGATTTTTAAACGGATTGGTTTGAAAAGGGTATATGGATTGACGGATAAAACCTTTAGGGAATGATGTTTCATGTAAGCCGGTACCTTCGGGCCAAATGTTTCCGGGTAAGTAATATGTCCCGAAAATTTTATCAATAAAGGGGAATACAACTGCAAAATTTTTTCCATAATAACGTGGATCTTCGCAGTGGTGCCAATGATGATATTGCGGAGTTGTAATTAAATATTTTAACCATCCGAAGTTGATGCTGGTGTTTGCATGAATCAACACTGCATGGATAGCGATGAAAACGATGTATACATTAAATGTTAAGGTCGAGAAACCCATTACATATAGAGGAATGAATGTCATTGATCGTGTAAAGAAAATATCCATAAAATGTGTCCTTGATCCTGCAAGCCAATCCATGTGTTTGGTAGAATGGTGTACCGAATGAAAACGCCATAAATATTCATGTGAATGAAAAATACGATGTGCCCAATATTGAAATAAATCAGTTACCAGCAAAGCTAATAAAAGCTCTGCAAGAAAGGGTAGACTTTGTACCCATGTATGCAAACCTCCCAGATCCATCCATCCAAAAAACATTTGCGCAGGCTTTCTGGTTATAACACCGAATAGCTGGATAAATAGATGGCTTATGATAAAATAAATTAAGTCTGTTCGCCATTCCGGATGAAATTTCGTTTGCAGTTTATTTTTGGGAAAGGCTAGTTCAATCGGTATAAATAATAAAACCATCATAAAAAGATCCAGTATCAGCCAGTCAAGACCAAGGCTCCAGCTTACCTTATCAACAGACCTTCCTTCTACTGTAAAACCTCCCAGCACAATTGCTATCGTACAAAACGTTAATGCGATTACAGCATATTTTTTATTATGACTCAGTAAAAAGCTTATGATTGAAAATAAAAATGAAGCAATAATTGCAAACAACATTAGATTTTCAACCATTTCAGCTGTATATAACTCTCTAAATTCGGGAGTAGTAAGCCATTCCGGAAATTTAAAACAAAGAATACCGACAAGCGATAGTATTGAAAGGAAAATAGCAATGATTCCACTGATGTTGCCTTCTCCAATTTTTAAACGGGTATTTGTCATTAGGCAGTTGATTTTAATAATTTAAATATTCAGACGATAAATGTCACTCACACAGTACAATTAATTTTGTCGGTTTATACTTAATTTAAACCGGCTGTTCATCCCATTCTTTACGGGCCGAAGTGATCCAGTTTACAGCAAAGTATCTTTCAAATGCGATCCGTTCATTTAATCCTTCCAGCGGAGTTTGACTCATTGCCCAATTCAATCTGAAAATAAAATCTGCTTCATTTAAGATGTCAGACACGGAACGCAGCTGTATGGTTTCCAGATACTCTGTCGGATCTCCCATGAAGGGAGGTAGTAAAGGGAAGAGCACGTCAATGTCTACTTCTTCAGTAGGCATGGTCAGCCGATCTACTTTATTGATTGCCCACAACAACAGCCAGATAGATTCTGCCCGCCATGCAATGGCATTTGTGTCGTCTTCTGTAAGCAAAGGTTTTTCAAATAAGAGTTTTTCGTTTGCAGAAACTTTTTCCCACAATCCCTGCGTTTTTAAATAATCCAGAATTACAGGCTGCAGATCTTGTTGTGTGGCGACGCAATTCAAATACGCCAGGATCATAATGCGTGCGCATATCTCCTGAACGCTTCTTAATTTTACATCACTTTCTTCCTCGATTGCAGGTAATCCCGGGTATACAGGAATCCCCAATTTTTTAAGAAAGGATTCTGTTTGTTCTTTTCTTTCAAGCGCTGTCATCTGTAAAATGATTTACTACGGTTCATACATCTAAGATAAATTATTTGTTGTTTAAAGTATGAACAAGTTTGTATATTTAATTTGTAATTGACAGGTAGTTTATGAAAGAATATAAAATTGCAAAAGGCTGGGCCATTTTTATGTATATCGGTTCGCCGTTTCTTATTGCACTTTTTGGGTGGCTGCTGGTCATGCCTTTTTTACCCGGCGACGATACTCCGATTGAGTTTTCATTCATATTTGTGCCTTTGTCGTTAGCTATGATCACTGTAACCGTTCTGGGACTTGTTGATACTGTTAAAGGACGCTTTGTTATCGATACAGACCGCATGTATACAACAAACATTTTTAATAAACGCATGCTGTTGTTTACAGAGATCAAAGGATTTCGTATTGAAGACAAATATATTTTTGTAGAGTCTGCTGTTAAAAATAAAAAACGCATCAAGATCAGTACGTATTATGGTAAGTGCGATGAAATCAAGCAATGGTTGAGAATGCATTATTATGATATGGCAGTGGTAAACATGATGGCAGAAGAAAAAGAGATTTTGCAGGATGTACAGTTTGGCAGAAGTGTAGAAGATCGGGAATACCGCTTGAACAGAGCACGAAAAATTACAAAAACAGTAAGTGGTATCTCCTTTGCTGTTGCGATCTGGGCATTCATCTGGCCTTATCCGTATGAGATTGTACTTTGTATATTAATTGCGCTTCCTGTACTTGCTGTTCTGTTGGTTAAAATGTCCGGTGGTATTATTCATCTGAACGATAAGAAAGACAGTGCATATCCAACGGTTATGTATGTTATTGCGGTACCGGCTTTTCTGATCATCATGCGCGCAATGATTGATTACAATCTCTTTGATTATTCAAATACCTGGATGCCTTCAATTCTGGTTACTTTTTTTATGCTGTTAATTGCATTGGTCGGCAATAAAGAATTTATGTTTAAAAACGTTTCAGATTATGCAGGTATAGCTGGTCTTACGTTTTTCTTTTTTGTTGCCAGTTATGGAGGAGTGATCTTTTTAAATTGTTATTACGATCAAACTACTGCACAGGTATTTCGTGCTGAAGTTTTAAGCAAACGGTCAAGTTCAGGAAAACATACGTCGTATTATGTTGAACTTGCACCCTGGGGCAGCAGAGAAGAAGCAGAAGAAGTGGGGATCTCATCGGATCTCTACGATCGGTTTGAAGAGGGTGATACGGCTTTTGTTTATTTAAAAAAAGGTCAGTTTGATATTCCATGGTTTGAAGTAGAGAAGTAGAAGCCTCTGATTTTTTTAATTTGTTGAAGCTTGAATAGTGCATGGAAATGATGTAACGCGTTCGTTTAAAGGTATAATCGCTACGGAGCTATTTTTAGTACTTTGCAGTCAATAAAATTTCACAGCTATGGAAACGAAATTGATTGCACATGCGCATACAAACATTTATGCTCCACTCGATAACGTATGGGAAGCGCTTGTAAATCCTGAAATGATCAAACAATATATGTTTGGAACAACAGTAGTCTCTAATTGGAAAGAGGGTAGCCCGATTGTATGGAAAGGTGACTGGAAGGGCAAGACATATGAAGACAAGGGCATCATTCTGAAATTAAAAAAACTGAGTACGCTGCGATACTCTCATTACAGTCCGCTTACAGGCCAGCCCGACGCACCCGAAAATTACCACATTGTGACAATTGAATTGAAGGAAACCTATGGTGGTGTTGAAATTGATCTTACTCAGGATAATAATGAAACCGCAGATGAACAGAAACATTCCGAAGAAAACTGGAGCATGATGCTTGAAGGACTGAAGAAGTTTCTGGAAAAGGAATAAACCGATAGGGAGGATTTTAATTTAAAAAAGATGGCCGTCTCTGCAAGGTCAATATGTAGAATTCAATGTAGGTTTTATAAATTAAAATGCATCGTAGTATTTTATTATATATATATGAATACGATCAAGATCAAATTCAATCTTGTAGATTTTTTCGAACCAACCACAGAAACATATAACTATTTTCAAAAATGATGCAACAAAGAGGCTGATTCCAGTTTCTACCTTTGACTTGTCATGAAGCAATAACACATATGAGTTTATAGCTGTGACAAACGAAAGCAGATGTCGACGCCTGCAAGTATACAGGCACCTGATAGCTGTTGGTATAAAATGTTTTTCAACCTAAATCTATAATTATATGAAAAAAGTTTACGCAAGTTTTTGTCTTTTACTAGCCGCTTCTGCGCTTCAGGCACAGGTAACCATTGGTCCGAAGGTTGGATTAAATGTGAACTATGAAAGTTTAAAATTTTCAGGTGATCTCGCTGGCAACGATGTGAAATCTCAGACAGCTAGAATTGGCTGGCAGGCTGGTGTGGCTATCAACTTAAAAGCATCGGATTATTTTTCTGTTCGTCCGGAAGTTTTGTTCAATGTATTGGGCGGAGAAACAAAGTTTGGCGACAACGATAACAACCGCAGCACAATAACAAATACATACAATTATTTATCTGTCCCGTTAAATTTTGTTGCTACGTTTCCTGCAGGTCCAGGTAAGTTCAATGTGTTCGTTGGACCTCAATTTAGTCTTGGATTAAACGGTAAATATAATCAGGTTAGTGATTCTTCCGGTTTTTTTGTTGATGTACAAACTAGACAACATGGCAAATTGCAGCCAGGTGAAACACCAGACGGGGACAATGGTGATACAAGATATTTCAATCAAATGAGCTGGGGCATCAATTACGGTATCGGTTATCAGGTGCGTGGCTTGTTATTTACAGGTCAATACCACATGGGTTTAACCAATACACAGCCACACTATCAGGACTCTGGTTGGGAAGCACACAGAGATGATATCGTTTCAAAAAATTACGGATTCACAATTGGTCTTACCTATTTCTTCGGAGATACAGATGACGAATAGTCTGTGAAGGATTATCTTAAAATAAAAAGGACTCTTATTTTTAAGAGTCCTTTTTATTTATACAATCTATATCGATTTTTCAGAATTAGTATTGATCATTGGGAGACTTTTCTTTTTCGGTCCAATTGTTGGCATTTAATAAATCCATCGCTCTTTTATACCGTTCTACGGTTATTGCTGGTGAATCGTATAATTCATACGTTGTCATGTTATAAGGATTTTGTGCTTCCTCTATAGCCAATTCAAGATTTATTTTTGCTTCTTCAGTGTTTCCATCTTTATATAGTAACCAGGCATAGTTGTACTGTTTTTCCGGGAAATTATAAATAGGTCTTATTGTATTTATATGTTTATAGCAATACATCCGGCTTTCACTTGCAAAGACGGTAAGGGATATTAATCCATTTAGAATGAATAGTACTACGATTGCGGTGGACATTTTTTGTTTTTGAATAATGAGTAAAATAATCGCTGCGATCAGAAATATGGAAGCGAAAATAAATAATTGAAATGTGCCTGGCCAAAACATAATTTTAAAACAGAAAAATAAACTATTTGCTCCTAATGCAACATACAGGCCTGCTAATGCAGCTTTTCGTTTTTGTGCCAAGGAATAAATGAGTAAGGCAATAGATAAAAATAGTATAATGGGACTTCCGAATACCGTTAGGGGGCCTGAAAATGGCCAGTGCATTAATGTGAACAACATACCCAGAACGAATGGAAACGAAATTCCCATCATCGCGGCTTCTATCCGATGTTTCCGGTATGCTAAAGCTAATATGATATACACGATTGCAGCAATTAAATATGCTACGATACCGAAAAATAAAATGAGCTCCGCCTTGTCAAAAGGTGTAACCGTTTTTCCGGCAAGCCCAATAAGAATAAGAGCAAATATAAAAAGCAGAATGTATTTTACGAATTTCATTGTTTAGTTGTTTAATGGGATTTTTTTGATTGGATTATTCTTTTATCATTAACTCTGTATTGCTGGTCCATAGTGCGAAGTAGGGATATGTTGCATCGGTTCTTTTTAAAAGCGTTAAAAATGATTTGTTAAAGATCATTTTTTTAGGTTTTGGTATTTCAATTTCTTCATCGGCTTCTACTGCCACAGCCTTAAATATCGATTCACTTTCAACTTCTGCGCCTGCTTCATCTAATATAAATGCAGTACGCTGCCATGCTTTGTCGATCGAGTAGGTTTGTGCGCTTGCCTGAAAGTACTTCCCTTCAAGGGTTTTGAAATTTGTCTCGATATTGAAATTAAACTTCGGAATGATAAGTACATCTTCGTCTGAAAAATAATATTTCCACTGCATTTTGGCGGACGTTCGTTCTGTATTTCCAAGAACTGTGAGACGGTTTATTTCTGCATTCATCTCACTAAGTGAATGGAATTTTTTATTCGATTGAAACAACACGATCTCATGGTCCTTGTCTTTAGGTAGCAGTTTGATAATAAAATTGTTGTCGTTTTTATAATATACAATTTTAATGATGGGAGTAAGGTCTTCATTGTTGCCGATCATTCCGAAGGAAGCAACTTTTTGTTTATTAAAAATGAGCTTGTCTGTAAAGCTTTGTAATTTAAATTCGAAGGGTAAGGATTTTTTAAACTCAGCACGCGCTCTGATTGATAAACCATTAACCTCACCGCTTGCTTCATACTCATTGCTTTGCAATACATTCAGAAAGGATTTTGAATCGTTCAGTGTTTTCAGATCCTGAAAATCCGGATTGATGATAAACGGGGATTTGATCTGCTTGCGAACTTCTTCCCAGGCGTATAAAAGTGTCACACAATAAACCGCATTTGTATCACTGTTGATCGTATGTTCAAGTGTAGGTAAAAAAGTAGTCTGTTTATATTCAGATAAATTTTTGACTTCAGCAAACTCTCTGTTATTGCAGCTCGATACTGTGAGCAGTAGGAGTATAACTGGTGTAATAAATAGATATTTTTTCATGTGTTCTAAGATGGATCAGATGTTATTTAAGCAACAGCCTTTTCTGTTTTTCTTTTCTTTATCAACGTAATGATCCCGAATGCAATGCTTACGAAACCTACATAATAAATCATATTACGTATCTTTTCAAGCATTATATTTCTGTCAAATTGTTCATCTGTCATATCCGGATAGGGAATACCAAGAAAGATGCTATCAAATAAGAACCCGATGAATAAGATCGCCAAGCCAATAATGAATGGATATTTTGGTTTTATATCGATTTTTAATTTTGAGAAGATGATCAATATCGGAAATGTGTGAACGAGGACTATTTCGTAATAAGGCCAGCCCCATTGAACCATGAGAAGCCACACATGCATATCGATCAGGATGAGACTTGTGTAGATAAGGGACACAATAATAAATGCCCGTTTATTTGGTGCGCTGCTCCATTCCTGGATTGCCAGGAAGATCAATGAACCCAATAAAAGCACGCTGGCTATTGCTCTATAGATCACTCCAAATTCAAAATTACTATATTGATATCTTCCTGCTGCGTTATAGCTTGTCATAAAGTTATAAGTTGCAAGTATAGCTATGGCGAAGAAAAAGGTGTTAATGTGTTTGGAGTATTTGGTCATTTGTAATTATTTACTTTTGGTGAGTTTGCATCCATGTAATCATAACCAATCTTTTTTATAGCTTCTTTAATTTGGACTTCGTCATTTATTCTATGAACGATAATTACATATTCGTCTGCATCCGTGTCAATGAATCCTATTTGAAAATTTTCAGTCCTAATGGATTTGTCAAAGTCCTTAAAAACATTCTTAGCTGATACGGAAGTATTTTCGCCATATTTTTTAGGGTCAGGTAAATTAATTACTGTATTGAAATTGTCTTTCAACGATGAATTAATTCTCCAATTCAAATCTGTTATTTCTTGTTTCCAATCAAGTGCCATGATAAAATGGATTCCATGATTGTCTAAATATTCTTTAACATAGTTTAGAGTTGAATAATAATTTTCGTCGCCATTAAAATCACGAAGTGTATCAATGAATTGTTTTAATTCATTTCTTTTAGGTTCTTGAATGCATAAATTTATTAATTCAAGGTATCCGGCTTTTTGAGTTTTAATATCTGTCATATTTCTTGTGTTATTATAAGTAATAGAATTAGTTATTGTCTTTGCATTATTATCGCAAGGAAAAGTAAACAAAAGAAATAATATAAATAGATTCACAAAAAGCTTCATCTTAGGTTGATTTTAATTATGCATAACGTTAGTGTTGGTTCGAACCACGGCGAGATGGGAGATTCCCAACCGGTGCGGAGAAAAACTAATTTAATAAGGTGGTAAATTAGTTTTTCTCATCTTCTCTATAAAAAGGTTAATTTCATTCAAGTTATTATTCTTCAGCTTAAATGAATAAAATAGTTTTTGCTCTATTATTTTAGAAGACTTAATTGGTGTTTTAATTAAATTTTTGTCTAACTCTTGATCACATAAATGTTTAGGAACGATACTAAATCCGCTATTATTTTTTAACGTTTCTATTATGTCCAAATAAGAGGGCAAAATATATCTTGGAACTATTCTAGGGGTAGTATTAAATCTAGAATCCCAGAACTTTTTTATATCATTTTGGTTATTGTCATATGTAAACCAAGTTTGCTTTTGTAGCCATGTGATGAATTGCTTATCATTTTTTTTAATATTCTCTGGAATAACAATAGAATTGGAGCAAATTAATTCTAACTCTTCATTCTTTAAGTATGTAAATTGATGGTCGTAAGTATCGTGTTTTTTTATTCCAACCAATAATTGAATTTTTTCCATTTCAAGAGCTTCAATCAATTCTTTTTCATTTCCAAAATGGGTAACTATATACATGTCAAAAGTATAAATATGATGTATTAATTCTCTCTTGAAAAAATCTGTGGTACAACCAATTGTTATTGCAGATCGTTGTTTTTTTGTTCTTTGACTTGAATAATATTCTACTTTTTCTAATTCACTTAATGGATTATTAATTTGTGCATATAAAAATTTTCCATATTCGGTAGGTGCTAATTTCCGAGTAGTTCTTTCAAATAATTCTTTTCCAATATGGCTTTCTAGTGCAGATAAATGTTTGCTAACTCCAGGTTGAGTCAAATTTAATTTTTTTGAAGCTTCTGTTATATTTTTACATTCATATATAGCGCTAAAAGTTCTCAACCATTCTAAATTAATCATAACATATATTATAAATGAGCAAACAAAAATAATTAAAATTATCAATATGTTGATTCTATATTTGTTAAAAAAAAATGACAAAAACATTAGTAATAAACTATACACCTAGAAAAGGCTCTTACACCCAAATTTTATTTGATGAGTTTGTGGAACTAGCAAAAGGAAAAACAGAAATAAAACATTTAAACTTAGCTGAAACTCCACCAGAATTATTGTTAGAGAAAAATTTGAATTTAATAATGGAATGGAATATGGGCAAAAGAGACTTTTCAGAAATAGAACTCTTAACTCTATCTAATCATCATAAACTTATAGATGAAGTTATTGCAGTTGATAATATTGTATTGGCTTTTCCTATTTACAATTTTACAATGCCAGCAACAGTAAAGGCTTGGATAGATGCTATTGTCGTTAGTGATAAGACATTTTCTTTTAGCCCTGAAACAGGCTTTAGTGGTCTTTGTAAAGATAAAAAAGCTTTATCAATAGTAGTTAGTGGATTCGATTATAATAATTCCGGTAATATCAAGGAATTTGCTTCATCTACAATAAAACAAAATTTTGATTTTATGGGTATCTCTTCAGAACAGATTTCAGCTTTTGGGGTTGACCAAAATAGAGACCAATTAAATTCAATTCTTGAAAATGCGAAATTGGAAATAAAAACTTTGATTGATAGATGGTTTCCAAATTAATACCAATGTTTCAGCATCTGGACTAGCATCAAACAAAAAAAGACCCACGCGTTCCAGCATGGGTCTTTCTTAATATCAATTGGTTGGTGACGCTCAAGTGAGGTCTGTTCTTATTCTGTCATTCTGCCTCGCTAAACACCAACCAAGGCGTTGCGTGTGTTCTTACTTTTTCCCTTTTGCGAAATCATTCGCAGCTTTTACAAACTTTACGAAGATCGGGTGTGGGTTCTCTACCGTACTTTTTAATTCCGGGTGGAACTGGCTTCCGATAAAGAACGGATGGTCTCTTAATTCAACGATCTCAACCAGCTTTGTTTCCGGGTTGATACCTGTTGCAAGCATACCTTCTTTTTCGTACTGCTTCAGATATTTGTTGTTGAATTCATAACGGTGGCGGTGGCGTTCCATGATCTTAGATTTTCCATAGATCGCATGTGCTTTCGAACCTTTTACCAACTCACACGGATACGCACCCAAACGCATGGTACCGCCTTTCATTGTAATGTTCTTCTGCGACTCCATCATGTTGATCACAGGATGGGCAGTATCTTTATTCATCTCCGTAGAGCTGGCATCTTTATAGCCCAATACATTGCGTCCAAATTCAATTACGGCACATTGCATACCCAAACAGATTCCGAAGAACGGAATGTTGTTTTCACGTGCATATTGTACCGCAGCAATTTTTCCTTCCAGTCCGCGCTCGCCGAAACCCGGTGCTACCAGGATACCGTCAGCAAAGGCAAGGTGCTGCTGTGCATTGTCTTTTTGTATTTGTTCGGAAGAGATCCAGCGGATCTTTACTTTGCATTCGTTGATCGCGCCTGCATGAATGAAGGCTTCTGAAATAGATTTATATGCATCCGGAAGCTCAACGTATTTACCAACTAAGGCAATGTTTACTTCCGACAATGGATTCTTCAGTTTACCTAAAAACACTTTCCAGCTTTCCAGATCCGGTTCGCTTTTATTCGGCAGCTTCAACTTCGCTAATACGCGCTCGTCGAGCTTTTCTTTTTTCATCAGCAACGGTACATCATAGATGGTTTCTGCATCGATCGACTCGATCACAGAATTGATGTTTACGTTACAGAATAAGGCAACTTTTTTACGCAGCTCTGCCGGTAACGGGTGTTCTGTACGGCATACAAGAATATCCGGGTGAATCCCTGTTTCAGATAATTGTTTAACCGAGTGCTGTGTGGGTTTTGTCTTTAATTCTTTAGCCGCATTCAAATACGGTATAAGCGTCAAGTGGATCACAAGTGTATCCGTAGGACTCATTTCCCAACGGAACTGACGTACCGCTTCTAAGAAAGGAAGGGATTCGATGTCACCTACGCAACCACCGATCTCTGTGATCACAATATCGTATTTACCGGATTCGCCCAGCAACTGAATGTTGCGTTTGATCTCGTCGGTAATATGCGGAACAACCTGTACTGTCTTACCTAAGAAGGCACCCTGGCGCTCTTTGGTAATAACAGTGTTATAAATTCTACCTGTAGTAACGTTGTTTGCCTGAGACGTAGGCGTGCTAAGGAAGCGTTCGTAATGTCCCAGATCCAGATCCGTTTCTGCACCATCGTCCGTTACGTAGCATTCGCCATGCTCGTATGGATTTAATGTACCCGGGTCGATGTTCAGGTATGGATCAAATTTTTGAATGGTGACAGAAAAACCTCTTGCCTGAAGAAGTTTAGCGAGAGAAGCAGCTACAATGCCTTTTCCGAGTGATGATGTAACCCCGCCAGTTACAAAAATATATTTAGTTGCAGACATAATCCCGTTTTTGACTTACGGGATACAAAGTTAACTAAAACTGGCGATTTTTCTAAAATTGGGGATAAGAAAGAGGGATAATTATAAATTATAAAGTATGAATTATGAATTGGGAATGTAAGAAAAGGGGTTTTTAATCATTTTTCATCATAATAAATCGCAAATAATTATGAATTAGGAGTTATAAATTATGAATTGGGATAAAATGCAAGCATGTAAAGCAACGTTTTGTATAGCCCATGGCTTTAGCTATGGGAATAATATTGGTAATTTTTTTCTTCATAAACGACCGAAATAATCCAATCATCCCTAAAATCCAATAAATCCTAATTGGAATTTGCAATTTATATAACGTGTTTTGTAGAATGAATTTGAAAGCGTCGATTGAGAATAATGTTCATATACGTGTGGTGGCAGAAGCTGCAGATGAACTTGGACTTGAGACATATATTGTAGGCGGATACGTACGCGATTTAATTATGAATCGCGATAATAAGGATATTGATTTTGTTTGTTTGGGGAGTGGCATTGATCTGGCAAAGAAAGTGGCTGCTAACATGGGGAAGGATGCACATGTGCATATTTTTAAAACCTTCGGAACGGCAATGATCAATGCGGGTGATGTGGAACTGGAATTTGTGGGTGCCCGTAAGGAGTCGTATGATTTTAATTCACGCAAACCGACGGTAGAGAGCGGTACCTTACAGGACGACCAGCTGCGTCGTGATTTTACGATAAATGCTTTGGCAATCTGTCTGAATAAGGAACGCTTTGGTGAATTAGTTGATCCCTTTGATGGAGTAGGTGATATTAAACGCAAACTGATTAAAACTCCTCAGGATGCCCTGCTTACCTTTTCTGACGATCCTCTGCGCATGATTCGTGCGATCCGTTTTGCAACACAGCTGAACTTTGATATCGAACCTGCTACGTTTCAGGCGATCACGACCAATAAAGACCGCCTGAGCATTGTTTCAATGGAACGTGTGTCTCAGGAACTGAATAAAATTATCATGGCGCAAACACCGTCATACGGCTTTAAACTGCTTTATGTATCGGGCGTATTGAAAGATATTTTCCCGGAGTTTGTTGCCTTGCAAGGTGTTGAATCGATCGATAATAAATCACATAAAGATAATTTCTACCACACCTTGCAGGTATTGGATAACGTTGCGAAAGTATCGGATGATCTGTGGCTGCGCTGGGCCGCTATTTTACATGATATTGCAAAACCGTTGACAAAACGTTTTGTAGATAGAATTGGCTGGACCTTTCACGGGCACGAAGATAAAGGTGCACGTATGGTGCCGGGTATTTTCAGAAAGCTGCGTTTGCCCTTGAATGAAAAAATGGAAATGGTGGCTAAGCTTGTCCGTTTGCATTTGCGTCCGATCTCGCTGGTGAAAGATGAGGTAACGGATTCTGCGGTGCGCCGTTTGATGTTTGAAGCAGGCGAACATTTTTCAGATCTGATGATCTTGTGCAGAGCGGATGTGACTTCTAAAAACAACAACAAAGTAAAACGTTACCTTGAAAATTTTGACAAAGTAGAACGTAAGGTTGTTGAAGTAGAAGAGAAAGACCAGCAGCGTATGTTCCAGCCCGTAGTGAAAGGCGAGGACATTATGAAAACCTTCGACCTCAAGCCAAGTAAGGTGATTGGAGATATCAAAGCCGACCTGATCGAGGCAATCTTAGAAGGCGATGTGCAGAATGAGTACGAGTTGCTGTTTCCGTTTATGGTGGAATTGGCGGAGAAGAAATATGGCCTAACGCGGAACGCTTAAGGCCTAAAGCTAATAGCTCATTTATTAATAGACAGTAGAACGTTTTATAAACTATTTGCTATAGAGCAAATGCTTTTTGCATTAAGCCTTAAGCTTCAGGCATTGCGCTTTACTTAGATCCGAAGAATAAAACGATTGTATAAAGAATAAAAACACCTATTAATATCAGTCCACCTTTTTTGAATAGGGATTTTTTCTTTTCATACGATGCATCTTGTTTTGGGATCAATACGTCAGGAAATAGAAAGCCTATGATTCCTGCAGCAAGTGGAATAAAGATATCGATGTAGCTCATAACTTATTTTTATTGGTTTGGAATTTGTTTTTTGTTATTTGGAATTTTACAACAATACTATCCTTCATACAACTCCAACGGAAGTCCATCCGGATCTGCGAAGAAGGTAAAGCGTTTATTCGTTAATTCATCTACACGAATCGGTTCGCAGATCACGCCTTTGCTTTTTAAATGCTCGATGGAGGTTTCAATATTATCTACGGAAAAGGCGAGGTGTCTTAAACCGCAGGCTTCCGGTCTGCTTGGTCGTGCAGGGGGATTGGGAAATGAAAACAATTCTATCACGTATGTTCCGTTAACAGCTAAATCCAGTTTGTAGGAATTGCGTTCTGCACGAAATGTTTCCAATACAATGGTACAACCCAATACTTCTGTATAAAAAGTTTTGCTGCGTTCGTAATCTGAACAGATGATGGCAATGTGGTGTACGGTTTTTAAGTTAAGCATGATTTTAAATTATGAATTAAAATTGTCTGTTCGCCGCGGCGAATATGATTCTTTTGATTTATATGATTAAAATGATATTGCACTATTTGAAAGATGATGGAATAATAATCAGATCCTTTCATAATAATCGAAAGAATCATAGTTCAGACAATCATCAGCTTGATCAGTGGTTCAGACATTCCTCAAAATACCACAGCTTCAATAGATCCATATAGAACATGGAAGGAGTAGAGCTAAGCAGATTTTTTTCGATAGCAGGAATAAAAGGTTTGAGACAAAAGGCAACAAGTTGGTTTAACTTGAATGTTGCCAGTCTGCGGTGCAGTTTGATCAGTTTTGTTTCAGAAGGAAGTTTATTCTGTTTGTACAGATCAACCAACGTTTCGATCGATTGTTTGATTTTTGCTAAAAAAACAGTGTTGGTATCAAGGCCTTCGTGGTAGACAAAATTATCTATGTGAACAATCTTAATGCCATTGGCAGCCAGAGTCATTCCAAGCAATGTGTCTTCATGTCCGTATTTCTGAATGCTGTCGTCTAATGGGAATTTCAGCAATACTTCTTTTCGGATCAATAAATTATTCAGTGTAAAGGTATCGAATGGATTGTTATTTCTTTTCTCTGCGGAAATCTCTTCGCGTGCGATGCCGTATACCCAGCGTAGTTTTTGTTCTGCATCCGGGATTGTTTTTGTATAGGCAGTTCCTCCGCAAATACAGGTATTGATGGAGGAAAGAAAGGGGAGATATTTTTTAAGGTAATCGTCTTCACACGGAATCGTATCTACATCTAAAAAAAGCAGCCATTCATACGAAGATTTTTTAATCAATTCATTCCGTATACCTGCACGACCGATATTTTTGTCGGTACGATAAATATGTAGATTAACGATCTTATCCAGATAAGGCTTCCAGCTGGTATAGCTTTCATAGCTGCTGGCGTCATCAAAAACAATCAGTTCAAAGGCGATGCCTAATGATGAACATTGTTTGTGCAACGTTGTTAATAATGTTGTTGGATTATATTCGTGAACGGGAATTAATATCGAAAGCCCTTTCATTACGCATGCGTCCCGTGTTCAATCACTTTTTTATCTGCAACACGTAAGGTCCGTGCTGGGTATTTTAATAAGAACTGGTGATTGTGTGTGGCCATTAATACGGCCGTGCCGTTTCGGTTAATTTCAAAAAACAGATTCAGGATTTCTTCTGCAACTTCAGGATCTAAATTTCCTGTAGGCTCATCTGCTAACAGGATCAATGGTTCGTTTAGTAATGCGCGTGCAATTACAACGCGTTGCTGTTCACCGCCGGATAATTGATGGGGCATTTTATTCATGGAACTGGTAAGTCCAACGCGCATCAATACATCATTCAATCTGTTTTTTATTTTTGCTGAATCTTTCCAGCCCGTAGCGCGCATAACAAAAATTAAGTTGTCTGCTACACTGCGATCGTTCAATAATTGAAAATCCTGAAAGATGATTCCGATCTTTCTGCGCAGATACGGGATTTTTTTTCGTTTGATTGTCTCTACTGCAAAACCTGCTACTGTTACCTTTCCTTTAGGCTGCGCAAGATCGGCATATAAGGTCTTCAATAAAGAAGATTTGCCGCAACCTGTTCTGCCTATCAGGTAGACAAATTCACCTTTGTTCATTTTGAATGAAACATTGTCTAAAACCAATTCTTCTTCTTGAAAAATATCAGCGTTTATTAATTCTAATACAGGTTCGTCGGATAGGATAGACATAGGTGTGTCAGACAAGTGTGAATTTTTGTAGTTTTCCGAAAGGCAGATCGGCGATCAGTTGAAGAAAGGATTCTTCTTTGCCTTCGAGCCCCAATTTTTTTAATATTTTTAATGGTCGGTCTGCTCTGAAATAAGCGACCAAAACCATTTTTTCATCCCTTAGTTGAATATAATCCGGAATCTTCGCTTTGCCTTTTACTTTGATAATAAACATATCAGAGCCTGGCGTTGTTTGTACGAAAATATCTTCTTCCATGTGTGTATTCAAAAGAATGGTGTTTCCACGAAGTTACTCCATAGAAACACCATTAACAATAGTTGTTAGATGAAATTAACCGTTCACTTTTTTGTGATCTGCTAAGAATTTAGCCAGACCGCTGTCGGTAAGTGGATGGTTCAATAAAGCAGTGATCACGTTTAATGGGCAGGTAACAACATCTGCACCTACTTCTGCGCAACTGATCAAGTGCATGGTATGACGTACCGATGCAGCTAATACCTCTGTTTGGTAATCGTAATTTCTGTAGATGCCAACGATCTGCGCGATCAGTTCCATACCATCCTGAGAGATATCATCTAAACGGCCAATGAATGGTGATACATATGTTGCACCGGCTTTAGCAGCCAGCAATGCTTGTCCGGCAGAAAATACAAGTGTACAGTTTGTACGGATTCCTTTTTGAGAGAAATATTTAATGGCTTTGATACCATCTTTGATCATAGGAATTTTTACAACAATTTTGGGATCAATTGTTACAAGCTCTTCGCCTTCTTCGATCATGCCTTTATAATCTGTGGCAATAACTTCTGCACTTACGTCGCCATCTACAATGTCGCAGATTGCTTTATAATGTCTGTATATATTGTCTTTTCCGGAGATACCTTCTTTGGCCATTAAGGAAGGATTTGTTGTAACACCATCTAAAATGCCAAGTTCTTGTGCTTCTCTGATTTCATTAAGATTGGCTGTGTCAATAAAGAATTTCATAAGTAGTAGTATTTTTTTTAATGTATTCGGTTAATGGTAGTAAAATGTTACATGATTTATCCAAAACTATCTGTTTGGACATGGAAAACACGCCAAAATTATAGATGAAGTAAAAGCTATAAACAATTTGATTGGTAAGATAAGAACAGAAATTGACTAAAAGAAGAGAGAAAAATAAAAAGGCAAACTGAATATCGCACCGCTACAACCACTTATCCTTGCTTCCTTCCGGACCTGGGGAGGTTCACAGGAGCTGGTCGTACCAGTCTGCCACTACAAAGGTAACAAAATTTACTTAGGATGCAAAAAACAATTCTCAGCAGGTGTGAAACTTCTCATGTTGAACGTAGAAATCTCTCCCATAATAGTAACGGGTAAAGCCAGATGCGCTTTATATAATTATGTTTTGCAGACAGCATAATGTTTAGAAGTGTTACATAAAATATTGAAAAAGTTATGTAATTAATTGTGTTAAAATCTATGTTTATAAATTGCCTGGCAAATCTTGAAATTGTTTTAAATAACATTTCTAAAGTGCAATTAAATTAATATCCTTTGTTTTATAAATGTCTATAAATGAGTTACATTTGAAATACAGAAATATCACTTTTCTAATTTTATGGACATTCTTAAAAAAATCATCCTTGTATTTTTATTGGGTATATACTCAATATTGAATGCATATTCTCAATGTAATAATTGTACGAATACATATACAAGTAATTCGGCGATTGTTGCAACGGCTGACAATCAAACAATTTGTGTTACCGGCGGTTCTTTTTTTACGGTAATATCAAATTTTAAAAATGTAACAGTTAAAATATGTGCGCCAAATGTTCAACTCACAAATGTTCAGCTTGGAGCAACGGCATTGAACAATACAATTGAAAGTTTTGGCGATAATACTGCAATCAATTCCTTGGTTACAGAAGCCGATACCTTCTCATTTATTGCTCACAATACAGGTGCTTCTTTAGTAAGTGCAACAATCAATGGTATGTCCCGATTTAAGACTACCACTGGCGCTTCATTGACGATTACTCCAAATTTAAATCCGGGTAAAAAGATATTTATTATTGCGGAAGACGGTTCAACAATTAATACAGCAGCCATTACTTCCAATCAGGGTGGAACGATCATCATAGGTAAAAGTGCTAAGTTAATTACAACGGGAACGGTCATTTTACAGAATGAAGGTTTTATTTTAAACAATGGAGCCGTAACCGCAAATGGTGATTTTACTGTACAAAATGGCGGCAATGCAATCACAAACTTTTGCGGAGAGTCAACAATTACCATTTCAGGTAAATTGATCATCAACAGTGGTGCACTATATAATGCAGGTATCATCAAAGCTGCAACAATAGCAGTCAATGCAAATGCAGGACCTGTCTATCCGAATGAAGGTTCGCAAATTATTGCAACATCGAGTTTAGAAACAACCAATACAATTAATTTTATCCGGGGCGATAGTATTCCGGCAGGACAATGTGCTTTATTTCAAGTGGCTGCTTTTGGTGCATGGAATGCTGCTCTTTCAAATTCTTCAAAAATTAAATATTGCGGTCCGGCTGCAACGGCTGTCCAGTTAGGAGATGCAGTGGCAGATTGTAATTGTCTGAGTGAACGAAAGCTGTGCGTACCCTTGTGTACTGCGCCAACAGCGGTTACAATTAGTGCCCCTGTAACTAATATTTGCGATGGCGGTTCAACCACATTAACGGCAAATGCGACCGGATTAAAAGCAGGAGATACATATACGTACAGCTGGTATAAGACAAGCGTACTGCCCGCCAATCTTATTGTAACAAATACCAATGTAAACACATTAACAGTTTCAACTTCCGGAACCTATTTTGTAGTAGTAGCGAATACAATTAAACCGGCAGATTGTTCAACTCAAAATACAGCCGGTTTTGTGTTTACCGTAAATCCGATCCCTCCGCAACCAACAGTAACAGCAGGCGGACCATTGGTATTTTGTAACGGCGGTTCTGTAAGTTTAACAGCAGCAACAGCAGGTTTTACAGGTGGTACCTATACATGGTCGAACGGCTCGACAAGCAATCCGCTGGTTGTAACAACTTCAGGAACTTATACAGTAACTTATAAATCGGCGGATAATTGTCTTGCAGTAGCAACTGCATCGGTGGATGTGGTTGTGAACCCGATCCCTCCCAAACCGACAATCACACCAAGTGGTCCTCTTACGTTTTGTAACGGTGGTTCAGTAAGTTTAACAGTAGCAACAGCAGGCTTTACCGGTGGTACTTATTCATGGTCTAATGGTTCAACGAGCAATCCATTGGTTGTAACAACTTCAGGAACTTATACAGTAACTTATAAATCGGCGGATAATTGTCCTGCAGCAGCAACGGCATCGGTGGATGTGGTTGTGAACCCGATTCCTCCCAAACCGACGATCACACCGAGTGGCCCGCTTACATTCTGTAATGGTGGTTCAGTAAGTTTAACAGCAGAAGCGACAGGCTTTACGGGAGGCACTTATTCATGGTCTAATGGATCAACGAGCAACCCATTGGTTGTAACAACAGGTGGTACATATACGGTGACTTATACTTCCGGATCAAATTGTCCTGCAGCAGCAACTGCATCTGTGGATGTAGTTGTGAACCCAATCCCTCCCAAACCGACAATCACACCAAGTGGTCCTCTTACGTTTTGTAACGGTGGTTCAGTAAGTTTAACAGCAGCAACAGCAGGCTTTACAGGTGGTACTTATTCATGGTCTAATGGTTCAACGAGCAATCCATTGGTTGTAACAACAGGTGGTACATATACGGTGACTTATACTTCCGGATCAAATTGTCCTGCAGCAGCAACTGCATCGGTGGATGTGGTTGTGAACCCGATCCCTCCCAAACCGACAATCACACCAAGTGGTCCTCTTACGTTTTGTAACGGCGGTTCAGTAAGTTTAACAGCAGCAACAGCAGGCTTTACGGGAGGCACTTATTCATGGTCTAATGGATCAACGAGCAACCCATTGGTTGTAACAACAGGTGGTACATATACGGTGACTTATACTTCCGGATCAAATTGTCCTGCAGCAGCAACTGCATCGGTGGATGTAGTTGTGAACCCGATTCCTCCTAAACCGACGATTACACCAAGTGGCCCGCTTACATTCTGTAACGGTGGTTCTGTTTCACTGACAGCAGCAACAGCAGGTTTTACAGGTGGTAGTTATTCATGGTCTAATGGATCAACGAGCAACCCATTGGTTGTGACAACAGGTGGTACATATACGGTGACTTATACTTCCGGATCAAATTGTCCTGCAGCAGCAACTGCATCTGTGGATGTGGTTGTGAACCCGATCCCTCCCAAACCGACGATCACACCAAGTGGTCCTCTTACATTCTGTAACGGCGGTTCAGTTTCCTTAACAGTAGCAACAACAGGCTTTACAGGCGGCACTTATTCATGGTCTAATGGTTCAACGAGTAATCCGCTGGTTGTAACAACAGGTGGTACATATACGGTGACTTATACTTCAGGATCAAATTGTCCTGCAGCAGCAACCGCATCGGTGGATGTGGTTGTGAATCCGATTCCTCCGCAACCGACGATCACACCAAGTGGTCCTCTTACATTCTGTAACGGCGGTTCAGTAAGTTTAACAGCAGCAACGGCAGGCTTTACAAGTGGTAGCTATTCATGGTCTAATGGTTCAACGAGTAATCCGCTGGTTGTAACAACAGGTGGTACATATACGGTGACTTATACTTCCGGATCAAATTGTCCTGCAGCAGCAACTGCATCGGTGGATGTAGTTGTGAACCCAATCCCTCCCAAACCGACGATCACACCAAGTGGCCCGCTTACATTCTGTAACGGTGGTTCTGTTTCACTGACAGCAGCAACGGCAGGCTTTACGGGAGGCACTTATTCATGGTCTAATGGATCAACGAGCAACCCATTGGTTGTAACAACAGGTGGTACATATACGGTGACTTATACTTCCGGATCAAATTGTCCTGCAGCAGCAACTGCATCGGTGGATGTAGTTGTGAACCCGATTCCTCCTAAACCGACGATTACACCAAGTGGTCCTCTTACATTCTGTAACGGTGGTTCTGTTTCACTGACAGCAGCAACGGCAGGCTTTACGGGAGGCACTTATTCATGGTCTAATGGTTCAACGAGTAATCCGCTGGTTGTAACAACAGGTGGTACATATACGGTGACTTATACTTCCGGATCAAATTGTCCTGCAGCAGCAACTGCATCTGTGGATGTGGTTGTGAACCCAATCCCTCCCAAACCGACAATCACACCAAGTGGTCCTCTTACGTTTTGTAACGGTGGTTCAGTAAGTTTAACAGCAGCAACAGCAGGCTTTACCGGTGGTACTTATTCATGGTCTAATGGATCAACGAGTAATCCATTGGTTGTAACAACAGGTGGTACATATACGGTGACTTATACTTCCGGATCAAATTGTCTTGCAGTAGCAACTGCATCGGTGGATGTGGTTGTGAACCCGATCCCTCCCAAACCGACAATCACACCAAGTGGTCCTCTTACGTTTTGTAACGGTGGTTCAGTAAGTTTAACAGTAGCAACTGCAGGCTTTACGGGAGGCACTTATTCATGGTCTAATGGATCAACGAGCAACCCATTGGTTGTAACAACAGGTGGTACATATACGGTGACTTATACTTCCGGATCAAATTGCCCTGCAGCAGCAACTGCATCTGTGGATGTGGTTGTGAACCCGATTCCTCCCAAACCGACGATCACACCGAGTGGCCCGCTTACATTCTGTAATGGCGGTTCAGTAAGTTTAACAGCAGAAGCGACAGGCTTTACGGGAGGCACTTATTCATGGTCTAATGGATCAACGAGCAACCCATTGGTTGTAACAACAGGTGGTACATATACGGTGACTTATACTTCCGGATCAAATTGTCCTGCAGTAGCAACTGCATCGGTGGATGTGGTTGTGAATCCGATCCCTCCCAAACCGACAATCACACCAAGTGGTCCTCTTACATTCTGTAACGGTGGTTCAGTAAGTTTAACAGCAGCAACAGCAGGCTTTACAGGTGGTACTTATTCATGGTCTAATGGTTCAACGAGCAATCCATTGGTTGTAACAACAGGTGGTACATATACGGTGACTTATACTTCCGGATCAAATTGTCCTGCAGCAGTAACTGCATCGGTGGATGTGGTTGTGAACCCGATCCCTCCCAAACCGACGATCACACCAAGTGGCCCGCTTACATTCTGTAACGGTGGTTCTGTTTCACTGACAGCAGCAACGGCAGGCTTTACGGGAGGCACTTATTCATGGTCTAATGGATCAACGAGCAACCCATTGGTTGTAACAACAGGTGGTACATATACGGTGACTTATACTTCCGGATCAAATTGCCCTGCAGCAGCAACCGCATCGGTGGATGTAGTTGTGAACCCGATTCCTCCGCAACCGACGATCACACCAAGTGGTCCTCTTACATTCTGTAACGGCGGTTCAGTAAGTTTAACAGCAGCAACGGCAGGCTTTACAGGTGGTAGCTATTCATGGTCTAATGGTTCAACGAGTAATCCGCTGGTTGTAACAACTTCAGGAACTTATACAGTAACTTATAAATCGGCGGATAATTGTCCTGCAGCAGCAACTGCATCTGTGGATGTGGTTGTGAACCCGATCCCTCCCAAACCGACGATCACACCAAGTGGCCCGCTTACATTCTGTAACGGTGGTTCTGTTTCACTGACAGCAGCAACGGCAGGCTTTACAGGTGGTAGCTATTCATGGTCTAATGGTTCAACGAGTAATCCGCTGGTTGTAACAACTTCAGGAACTTATACAGTAACTTATAAATCAGCGGATAATTGCCCTGCAGCAGCAACTGCATCGGTGGATGTGGTTGTGAACCCGATTCCTCCGCAACCGACGATTACACCGAGTGGCCCGCTTACATTCTGTAATGGTGGTTCAGTAAGTTTAACAGCAGCAACGGCAGGCTTTACGGGAGGCACTTATTCATGGTCTAATGGTTCAACGAGCAATCCATTGGTTGTAACAACTTCAGGAACTTATACAGTAACTTATAAATCGGCGGATAATTGTCCTGCAACAGCAACTGCATCGGTGGATGTGGTTGTGAATCCGATTCCGGAAAATCCAACACTGTTTGCTTCCGGACCGTTATCATTTTGTCCGGGTAGTTTTGTGACGTTGCATGCAGAATCAGCCGGCTTTACAGGTGCTCTGGAGTGGTTCAAAGGAAGCACTTCATTAAGCACTTTAGCAAGTGTTGATATATCTGATGCAGGTGATTACAGCGTTAAGTTTACTTCCGAGGCGGGCTGTTCATCGGATGAGGTTGCTGAATTTTCAATCGATGTATTACCGTTGAATTCTCCTGTTTCTTTGGGAGCAGATATCATAACGTGTAATACATATGTTGATTTAAATGCATCTGTTTCATTGTTTGGTGCCGGCGTATGGTCAGCATATAATCATACAACAACTGCATTTTTATCAAAGGCAGATTCTATCCGTGTTCGTGCTAACGGTTTAACTGCCGGTAATACATATGCATTTATATATACTGTTTCCGGGGCATGTGGCCCGGCACAGCGGGATACAATTTCAATTACTGCCGGCCTGCCGGGTTTCGATATTTCTTCGTTGGAAATTCCGCAGGATACCTTATGTGTAGGTGTTTCCAGGAGGGTAGAAGTACATGCGACCGGTGGATCAGGTGATTACAGATACAATTGGATTCAGGCATCAGGCAATGATACAATCAGAACTTCTGTAAATCATCTGGATATTACTCCTACAAATACAGAAACTACGTATTATGTTTTTGTTGAAGATCTATCTAAAACCGGTTGTAAAACATTTCAGGATACACTTGCGATTGCTGCCATTAATAAACAGATTCTGATGATTCCGAATTTGATCACTCCAAATGGAGATGGTAAAAACGATGAATTTAAAATTGTAGAAGCAGATAATTTTAATAAAATAATGTTCCCGGCTCAGTCCTATGTAGAAATTTATAACAGATGGGGAGTACGCGTATTTCAGGCAAATAATTATGAAAGCAACTGGAAAGCGGATGACACTTCAGATGGTATGTATTATTATTATTTAAAAACCGGTTGCGGAAACGAAGAGTTTAAAGGCTGGGTTCAAATATTAGCCAATAAAAATTAATGTATGGCCTCTTGTATTTTTAATATACGAGAGGCCATTTTATTGTTTAATATTATTTTTTTTATCGTGTATAAGACAAATTTAATTTATCGGCTGTTTCAGGGCTGCAAAAAAGATAATTATAAAAATCACTTTTAGTTAAGCTTGCAACGTGGCGTACACTGCCTAATTCATCTATATTGAAGTAGAGATAATTCAGATCTTTTACCAATGCCTCGATTTTTTTACCAATTTCATCTGTTAAAATTTCAATCAGCATACTTGGTTTGTATGAAGCTAAAAATTCAGAGAAACCTTCAAGTACTTCCGCTTCATGCGTTTCAACGTCAATCTTAATAAGGTCTATTTTTGTGAGCCTGTTTTTTTTGATAAAGGAATTTAGTGTAATGGTTTCAATGGTAGATTTAATTACAGTTGTTTCGCTTGAGAACATATTTTTATTTACTGTAACAGAGTAGGTGTGTTCTGAATTGGTATCGTAAATAGTTGCCTTGCCGCAAGTATTTGAAGCGGCTTCTTCGTATGCATGAATGTCAAAATTATTTAATTGAATATTCTCAAGTAGCTTTTTATAAACGCGTTTAACAGGTTCAAAGGCATATACCTGAGCAGAAGGTTTTATTGTTTTTGCAACCAAAGAATATACTCCTGTATTTGCGCCGATGTCAACAATAACGTCTGAGTCTTTACATAATTTTATCCAAAGCTTAATAGATTCCTTTTCCCAGCCTTCTGTTAGTCCGCTCCAGAAGATTGCATTCTCGAGTTGGAAACCATAATGCTTGATACGGAATTTTTTTGTTGAATCAATATGAACGGTAAATATGCCCTTAAAATGTAAGTGCCTGTATATAGATTCACCTGGTGTCCATACGAATTTTAACACTGTAAATACTTCTTTTTTGAGAGGAAGCAGCGTATAGATGCTTTTGAATAATTTCTTCATTCTGCAATATTTAAATAAATACAATGAATCTAAAAGGCTATTAAAAAAACGACTTCAAATAAATAAATTACTTGAAGTCGTTTTTGTATTTTCAATGAATAGAAATATTAAACGAATATTTTTCTGTTGACATCAAATTTCTCCAGATAATCAGCTACTCTTCTTACGAACATACCACCCAATGAACCATCTATGGCGCGGTGATCGTATGAATGTGATAAGAACATCATGTGGCGTATGCCCAACGTGTCTCCTTGCGGAGTTTCAATTACAGCGGGTTTTTTAACTACGGCACCCAAAGCCAGAATTGCAGCCTGTGGCTGAACAATGATCGGTGTACCCATTAAATTACCAAATGATCCAACATTTGAAACAGTATATGTTCCGCCTGTTAAGTCGTCTGCTGTTAGTTTATTCTGGCGTGCACGTTTTGCCAGATCATTTACTTTTTTAGTTAAGCCAACGATATTTAATTGATCTGCATTTTTAATTACAGGAACAATTAAATTTCCATTAGGTAACGCAACGGCAATGCCTATATTGATATCCTTTTTAACAAGGATCTTATCGTCTTCAATGGAGATATTTACCATCGGATAATCTTTAATGGCTTTCACTACAGCTTCAATAAAGATCGGAGTGAATGTCAATGCAACGTTTTCACGTTCCATGAAATCATTTTTCCAACGGTTTCTCCAATAAACAATATTTGTAACATCTGCTTCAACAAAGGATGTAACGTGCGGAGAGATGCGTTTTGATTCAACCATACGGTCTGCAATCATTTTGCGCATGCGATCCATTTGCACGATCTCTACATTGCCATTGCTTGATGAAGCTGGTTTGCTTACATAAGCCGGTTCTGATACTGCTGCAGCTTTAGGTTCTGCGATAGGTGTATTCTGAACAACGGGCTCTGTTTTCGCAGCGGCAATTTTTCCGTCTTTTTTTGCTTGAATGTAATCAAACAGGTCGTGTTTGGTAACACGGCCATCTTTACCGGTGCCGGCGATCTGCTCAACTTCCGACAAAGAAATATTCTCCTGACGGGCAATATTTAAAACCAAAGGAGAATAGAATTTACCGCCTTTGATATTGTTGTGTTCAATAGGTGAGTGTATTTGAGCAACAACTGCAACGGGCTTTTCAACTGTTGCCGGTTGTGCAGGAGTAGCAGTAACTTGTGGTTGTTGCGACAGGAGTAGATGGAGTAGTGGCTTGATTTACTTCTGTTTCTATGATTGCGATTGCAGTACCTACTTGTACTACATCACCTTTATTCGCACGAATTTCTTTTAAAATTCCATTATATGGAGAAGGAACTTCCGTATCCACTTTATCGGTAGCTACTTCTAATACAGACTCATCTTGCTGGATGCGATCTCCCGGTTTTTTCAACCATGTTAAGATCGTGCCTTCCATTACACTTTCACCCATTTTGGGCATTACCAATTCAACCAAAGCCATTACTGACGGAATTTTGTTTTGTTACTAAACACAAAAATACGCTTTTTTTGTTAAGACACACCCTTTTTATACAATCCTTCCGTTTGAATAAACAGTCTTGTAGTGAATGTTTTAGAATTTTAATCCCAATTATGTGTTTAATTGCTGTCTGATGAGATTCAAGATGGCTAAAGCGGTCATCCGGATATTGTTTTCCCGTATGGTTGAAAGCTGTAATTTTTTAGTTACTACTTTGTCTTGGTCTGCATACGCAATCCAGATTGTACCTACAGGTTTTTCTTCGGTTCCGCCATCCGGTCCTGCAATACCACTTGCTGCAACACCAATAGAAGTACCTAATTTTAACCGCACTTCTTTCGCCATTATTTCTACCGTCTTTTCGCTTACGGCGCCATGCTGCTGTAAAATACCGATTGGTACATCCAGCAATTGTGTTTTTATTGTATTTTGATACGCAACGATTGAGCCATAATAATAAGAAGATGCACCTGCTACTGAAGTGAGCAGATGCGCAAGATACCCACCGGTGCAGCTTTCAGCAGTTGCGATGGTTTTATTTTTCGACTTCAATAGATCGCCAACAGATTTCTGCAAGGTGTCATCATCAAATCCATAAACATGTGTCCGGATAAGGGGGAAGTACGGAATCAATTTCTTTTTGAATATCGTTTTTTATTTGTTCTTCATTTTCTCCGACACCTGTCAGACGGAGTTTTACCTCAGCTACAGAAGGCAGATAGGCAAGACTTATGTGTTCTGGTAATGTGTTTTCCCATTGTGCAATAATTTCAGAAAGCACGGATTCACCTATACCGCTTGTTTTGATCATTCGATGTACTATAACCGGTGTTTGGAAACGGCTTTTAATTTTTGCAAATCCGAATTCGCTTAAGATACCTTTCATTTCAAAAGGTACGCCCGGTAATGAAATATATACAACATTGTTTACATCCATCCACATGCCCGGTGGCAGTTCCGTTGGAGTTTGTAAGGATCTCACAGTTTGCAGGTACAAGGGCTTGCTGTTTGTTTAATTCACTTAGCTGTCTTCCGCGTATAAAAAAAAGACTTTGTAAATGATTTAAGACTTCATCATTCCAAACCAATTCTGTGTTAAAAAAGGTACACAATGTTTTTTTTGTAATGTCATCATTTGTCGGACCCAGACCGCCTGTAATGATCACAAGATTTGAACGCTTGCCGGATTCATCAAGTATGCGCAGGATCTCATCTGCGTTATCGCTCACGGAAGATTTTTGACGTGTCTTTATTCCCAGTTTATCAAGTTCTGCGCTTATCCATTGTGAATTTGTATCTGTTATTTGTCCGTATAAAATTTCATCACCAATGGTTATGATGTCGGCATAGATTTGAGTACGCATAATTTTTTATTGTTTTACAAACCGCAACAGGCCTGTTGTATTTTTTATCTGTATAAAATACAGACCTGTTTCCAGATTTGCAACAGATATCTGAGCCTGATTGTTCGTTATCGTTATCTGATCTTTTTTGAGTACTTGTTGTCCGATAGAATTGTATACAACGATATCAATGTTTGCATTAACGGATTGCAAAAATTCAAGTGTTAAGATTTCGCTTGCCGGAATTGGAAATAATTTAATATCCGAAGCCGCATTCGATGTTGTAATTCCTAACGGATCAGATAGAATGGTAACAGTTTGCTTGATGGAATCAATACATGTTTCATCGTCACTGGCTTTCAATGTTACGATATAATCTCCCGGAATCGTATAAATGTGTGTCGGATTTTCTTCAATGGAAGTTTGATTGTCGCCAAAATTCCA
>JANSWA010000086.1:0-32446 GCA_028015225.1 Carex myosuroides | reverse complement strand
TAGACCAATTTTCTCCCTCTTTTTAAACTTTTCAATTTTGCATTCTCAATTAAAAAGAGGCAACCCTATTGACAATCTTTCGTTATTGAGTGGAGACAGTGAAACAGAATTGGGAATTGGATGAAATAATTGAGGGCTGCAAATCTTCCGACAGAAGAGCACAAGAGCAGTTATTCAAGAAGTTTTACGGGAAAATGCTTGTTGTTTGTCAACGGTATATTCGCGACAAAGATTCGGCTCAGGAAGTTTTACAAGAAGGTTTCATCAAGGTCTTTGAACATATTAAAGGTTACGACAAGAAAGGGTCTTTTGAAGGTTGGATGAGAAGAATCATTGTGAATTGCGCAATTGACTCGATCCGAAAATCAAAAAAAGATTTTATGCTGACTGATAATGACAATGATTTCAAATACATCCCGGAAGATGATGAACTGGGGGAAGAGTGGGAAATCACTTCGTTAAAAGCAAGCGTAGCACTGGAAGCCATCAACAAGCTTTCTCCGGCCTACAAAGCAGTTTTCAACCTGTACGTGATGGAAGAATTCACACACAAGGAAATTGCCGAAATTCTGGAAATCAGTGAAGGAACGTCAAAATCTAATTTAGCCAAAGCCAAAATGAATCTTCAGAATTATTTGAAACAAAAATTCACAAAAATTGCTCAATGAAAAACATTGAACAGCTTATAAAAGAGTCGCTCGAGAACCATGAATTGCCTTACAACGAGGCAGCATGGGAATCCATGTCCAAGCGCTTGGACGGAACGACACCTTCTCCATTCTACCGTAAATGGTGGGTTGCAGCTTCAGTTGGGACAGTACTTGTTGGTTCTGCTCTGTTTTTCGCATTGAATTCTCAATCCGAATCCGCAGTTCAAACCAAAACGACAACTCCTGTAGTTAGCCGAAATGCGGAAAATCCACAGGTGAAAAGCCAGGATAAAACGCAGACCGCTCAAAATGCTACCCCTCAAACGCATACACCTCACAAAGAAGAGAATCAAACGGTTGTTTTCCGGAATGAAACTGCCAACAAGAATTACCAGCATGCAAATGCAGTTCACTCGAGTGCAAATTCGAAAGGAGAAGCAATCAACAAAAAAGATACGGAAGGTCAAACAGCTCCGAATTCAGGATTGAAACCTCAGCTTGCTGATATCAGCACTCCTAAAAACAGCATTTTACCAGCTATTTTTAATAAATCAAGGTATTGTATCGGTGATGAAATCGAGATCACCAATCCAAATGAAAACAACAGTGTTCAGGTTCTTCAGAACGGAAAAAACACTTCTGACTGTGAAACCTGACTCTAAAAAGACTTTGATTGCTTCTAATGAAGGAACGATTGACATATTGGTTGGAAATCAGAAACAATCAGTATCGGTTTACGGAACAACAACCGATTTGTACATTCACGTTGATCCATCCTTAATTTATGAAAATGCCATTCCGGCAGTCAGATTCAACGTCTCCGGAAATGACAATCCGGTTCACTGGAAAGTTGAAAAACACAGTAGCGAAGTTGAAAATGGAACATTCATCGTTCATCCTTATAAAGGGACTGAAATATCCGTTTCTGTTTCCAGTAAAGATCAAAACGGATGTTTGGTTGTTGAAAACAAAACTATTTCAATCCCTGAAGAATACAATTTGAACGCATCGAAAGCATTGGATGTAAACGCTTCGGATATCCGTTTTAATACTTTCATGCCTTATGCTTTGAAAGAACGTAATACACCGTTTGAGTTATACATTTACGACGCAAGATCAGGAAGAGTTATTTTCAAAACATCGGATGCATCCAACGGATGGAACGGTGGTGGATTCTCACACAGGAGAAATGCTGAAAAATGGCACAACCGTACTTTGGAAAGTAATCATGGGAGATCCTAATCCGGGAGAGCCCAGAGAATATAAAGGTTCTCTTGTTTTAAAAACAGAATAAACTACCAGACTACTACTGGGTATTGGGAAAGGAGACTTTCCCTTTTTTGTTTTACCAGTTCCAGGTATTCCACTGCTTTTTTCGATTCAGGATACAACAATCGGTGTTCCTCCATTTTCCGGATCTTGAAGATTTCATCAATCATTCCATTTGTCTCAGTCGTAAAAAGTGCTGTTCGTAAAAACTCCCAGACAAATTCTGTTGCGAGAGCATTCGGATGAACCCCGTCCGACTCAAAATAACGATAATCCCTCAACACATCATTGACTAGTTCATACGCAGGAAAATAAGTCACTTTCTGCGGTTTTAGCAAATTTACCAGGCGAAAAAGCTCGGACTTAGAAAGCGAATTTTCCATTAATCCATCCCGGATATAACGAACCGGACTTACTGTAAAAATAATTTGAATGCGAGGATTTGCATTTCGAATAACTTCTATAGCTTCTTGCCAGATATCAAGAGATTCATCTGCTGACGTCAATTCCTTTTTAAAACATTCTTTCGGTTGTTGATGGCAATTTGCAACAACACTTCCGGATTCAATTAAACGGTATCCGTGAGCAGATCCCAGTGTAACAACTAAAAGCTTTGCGTTCGACAACGATTCTTTCAATGTCTTTAATTGATATGCCAATTCGTTATTCAGTGAAAGAGAATCCATGGAATAAACAGTACTGCTTGCGTCATAGCTAACATACACATCTTCTTTCAGGATAAAGTCAAGCAACTCTCTCTTTCCAAAAGCCAGTAGAATTTGTTTGGCCAATGGAATCGGATGAAAAATGACTCCCAACGGATTATCTAACACTTCAAACCCGGCTCTTCGAAACCAATAAGACATGTTTGCAGAGAAGCAAGATCCCAATTGCACAATTGAATCTCCATGCTCTATCCTTGGAAACATTTTTTGGTTTAAAGTCTCTGATGAAATGCTCATTTCAACCGTTCTAATGTATGATCAAATACCTGCTTCCACCCTTTCCATTTCCCGGCTTCCGCAAGCGTTTCATTATGCCAGATAAAACAAAACACACCTCCGAATCGCTTGACTTCATCCACCAATTCATTAATCACCTCAATCCCTTGAGGAATAGTTAGTCTCTGGTATTCCAATAACGTTCCGTCCATATAGCAAAATGGTACAATCCGGTATTCCGGATAAACCTGGTTCGTCAGTAAATCAAAAAAAGAGTGTTCATATGCTGTTCCGGATCGGAATCCGTAATCATCTGCATATCCCATTGTAAAATCCCGCTCGAATTCCTGCTCCATCATTCGATGATACGTTTTGGGAAGATTCAACTTCAAAAAATGCTGTCGCGATTCTTTGATTCGTTTTTTGGTAATCAGTTGAATTCTATCAACCTCATTGAATAGTTTTTCATCTGAATAATTACTTGCATAACTCGGGTGCAATCCTACATGTCCCAATTGACCGATCTCCTGAATTAACTGCTGATGCCTTTCATCGCGCCAGGAAATATTGGTGTCATACTTCGCAAAATCTCCCAAATGCCAAAAAACCCTTGTCTCAGGAAACCGTCTGATCACTTCCCGGATATCATCAAAAGAATCAAACGGATCCTTCATTTCTCCGCTCTGAACCAATTTCCGCTCTTTCAATCGACTCTTGTTATTCCTGATCAAGTCCTTCCCAATGGAAAGCCAGGTTCTCCATCCCTCTTTCCATTTATATGCAAATGTATTGTCAATATCAAAAGTAGGTATTACGGTCATTCGTCTTCCGGCAATCAATTGATCCAGGTAATCAGGAGCATAAACAGTAAAAAAAGCTTCAATCCAATGCTCTGCAATCTGCACATGGAGCCAGCCAAATTTACTTTGAATGCTTTCCCGGGCAGTAAACCTCTCATGATCATCCAAAAACTTCGGATTATACTCCTCGTAGCGGGAAAGCACATAAAAAAACCGAAGCCAAAGGATCTGTTACCGAATCAATTTTTAAACATTCTGCCCCGTTCCAAATTCCCTTTTCAATCCGAATAGGTCGGGAAACGTTCTTCAAACAATAAACCGGAAGGATTGAGCATCGGAACACCTTCAAATTCAAAATCGGAATAAGCAAGCTTCATTCCGTTATGAGAAGAAAAAAACTGCTTATCGTTCGTTAATTCGTACTCCAAACCATGTTCTTTGAATACAAAATCCAAAGTGTAGATTAAACGAATTGAAATTTGATCGACGTAAAAAAGCATTTCCTACAGCAGTTCTTTATCTGAAAAGCTAAAGTAGCCATTATCCGCGACAATCAAATGATCCAATACCGGCATTTCGATCAAGTCTCCGAATTGCTGAATACGTTTTGTGATTTTCTTATCCGACTCACTGGGTTTTAGATTCCCGCTCGGATGATTATGAGCTAAAATAATAGCGGAAGCCCCCATATCAATTCCATGTTTAAAAATAATTTTGGCATCCACAAAAGTTCCTGAAATACCGCCAACAGAAAGCTGTTTCACCTGTATCAATTCATTGGCCCGGTTAAGATACATGACGAAGAACTCTTCATGACTCAGATCAGTGAAATAGGATTTCAACTCCCTGTACGCCCTTTCCGAACTATCCATTTTAGGACGCTTTTTCGACCTGGATCTCTTTTCGTCTTCTACCCAATTCTAATGCTGCCAGAATAGAAACTGCTTTTGACTTTCCAATGCCTTTTATCTCACACAATTGCGAAAGTCTTAATTTTCCAAACTCATACAAATCTCCATGGGTTAATAGAAGAACTTCTCTTCCTAAATCAACGGCCGATTTTTTTCCGCTACCGGTACCGATCAAAATAGCAATTAACTCTGCATCTGAGAGCGAATTTCTTCCTTTAAGCATCATTTTTCACGTGGTCTGTCATCTTCGGACCAATGAGGAATTGTTGTTTTTTGTACTTGCATGTTCCACTTATTTCCAATTGAAGTTACGAAAAAACCTCTGGATAAAAACCCCTCTCCATAACTTTTTTCCACTTTTATCAACAAAAAAAGATTATTTTACAATCAAAAAATACTTTATTCATCCTTTTATCAAACTAATTACCTTTATCTCCATGGATTCATTAACTCAAATTGTTTTAGGAGCCGCAGTCGGGGAAGCTGTTGCCGGAAGAAAAATCGGTAATAAAGCTGCTTTATGGGGAGCAATTGGTGGAACCATTCCCGATCTGGATGTTTTCTTACGTAATTTGTATGACCCATTGGATGCAGCATTGGTTCACCGTGGGTTCTCCCACTCTTTGCTTTTTGCATGCCTGGCAGGTCCGGCAATCGGGTATTTGTTTCATCGGCTGACTAATCGTACATATTCTTTCAAGATGTGGTTCTTACTTTGGTTTTTAAGTATTGTCACCCATCCGATGCTGGATATTTTCACCAATTACGGGACGCAATTTTTCTGGCCTTTTTCATGGCGTTTAACATTCAACTCTGTCTTTGTAATAGATCCTTTATATACAATCCCATTCATGATATTACTGATCGGTGCACTGTTCATGAAACGGGAATCAAGACGAAGACGAATCTGGAATTGGACAGGAATTATTTACTCCTCTGCATACTTGCTTTGGGGTGTATTTGTAAAATTAGGGATATATAGCTATTCGGACAGTTATTTCGCAGAGGCCGGGATTCAGCCAAAAAGAACCATGGTCACCCCCATGCCCCTCACTTCATTCTATTGGGACATGATTGCAGAAGACGATACAGCTTATTATGTCGGCTATAAATCACTTTTTCGCCCCGTTTAATCCGGAACACATAGAAATTATTTCCAAAAATCATCATCTTCTGAATGAGCTTGATTGGAATGGAAACCCCAGAATCGAGGAAATTGAGCACATTACAAATGGTTTTTACTCAGTTGAACAGCATTCTGACATCTTACTGATCTACGATCTGCGCTTTGGGACAACCACCACAATTACCAATGGAAAAAGTAAAAGTCCCTTAATGGGATATGGTTTCACAACAAAAGAACAAAGGGTCGGAACTGTGTTCTCATATCGGACCAGGGATTTCAGCAAAATAGACTTCAATTGTTATATAGAAAAAGTCTTCGGCAAATAACTCAAAATGTGTAAATTCTGAACAAATACTCCATAGTTGTGATATATCACTAATTCTGACTATTTGAGCATCAATCATTTGAAATAAGTTAATCGATTTACTATAACTTTAGTAATCTAATTATTTGCTTATCCGAATGAAACTAAACGCTATGAAAACATCCTTAACGCTTTCAGCAGTTTTGGCAGGATTTTTTTCTTTCTCCCAAAACTACACACCGATCTCTGTAACAGGTTACAATGCTGATGTTATTGCCGAAGCAGTTCCGGCTTTATCAACCACCACATCCTCCTTGGATGGGAGTGATTACATTCTTTACAGTCAGGCCTACGGAACTTCACTCAGTACCGGAAGCGGTCTACCACAAACAGTGGTACAATTATTTCAGGAAGTAGCTCTTATCAGTTAGCCCCTTACACTGCTGAAAATGCCATTTTCTTGTCCACCGGGCAAACAGATTCTCTGGAACTAACAACTCCAGCATCTTATTCATCCCTTAGTTTTCTTGGTTTTTCAACAGAAGGAGCCGGAACGGTTTTGTTCGTCATCAAATTTACAGATGGTTCGGCAATGGTCGTAAACAGTACTAATCTGTCAGATTGGTTTAATGGCGGCGGAGCTGTGATCGGAGGTTTCGACAGGGCGGGAAGAACCGGAGATACACCTGATTACAGTACTTCTACTCCTTATCTGTATCGCATCAATGTACATCTATCTTGTGCAGATCAGGCAAAGTTGGTTCAACGGGTTCTGATCATCAATACCACCTCGTCCCCCTCTATCAAAACAGCAATCTTTGCTTTGTCAGGAGCTTCAGTTGTTACTGCAAGTGCTATTTTAGATTACCAGGATCTGAATTGTTACGGCGACACAGACGGATACATCCAATTAACTCCTTCCGGGTTGACTCCACTCACATTTTCATGGAATACAACACCGCCAACATCCACTCAAAATCTGAATAACGTAGGTGCAGGCACATATAACTGTACAATTACCGATGCAACCGGTTGTTCCACTCAGCTTAGCCAGACATTAAGCCAGCCACCGGCAATCGGAAGTAGTCAAACAGCTTCTATTTGTGCAGGAGAAAGTTTTACCGTCGGACCGTTTACACATACGACTTCCGGAACTTACAATGATCCCCTGAATTCATCCACGGGTTGCGACAGTATTGTAACAACAGTTTTAACCGTTACAAGTATCAATACATTCGCTACACTTTCCGGACATCAGTTAACAGCAGCAGCTACTGGTGCTCAATATCAATGGCTTGATTGCGGCGCTGGTTATACTGTCATTACGGGCGCAACAGGTCAGACATTTTCTCCCGGCGTAAACGGAGCTTATGCCGTTGCAATTACGATCAATGGCTGTACAGATACTTCCTCTTGCATCGTATACTCTACTGCCGGCTTGGATCATTCTCAAAAAACAAGTATTTCCTGTTCACCGAACCCGGTAATCGATCAGTTACAGATTAATAGTGATGAAGTGATTAATTCCATTGAAGTTTTCAATTTGGCCGGAACAAAACAAATCATCACCCATTCGGAGAATACGGTCTACATGGATCAACTATCCGGCGGGATTTATTTGGTTCATGTGACAACCTTTTCAGGTGGTAAAAGCATTTTACACGTTGTGAAACAATAATCATTTCCTGCATTTACGCTTTCACTCGTTCCTTCTTTAAAAGATGCTTGAATTTATAAAAAAGACTAATTCACGTCCGAATTGTTTATAAGTGGAGGTTGAAAAGAGGAACGCATGAAACTTTCGAGCTACATTTGTACCAACTATGATAAAAGTAGAAATGAAACATTGGATTACAATTTGTGCTTGTTCGGTATTATTACTTCAGGCATGCGGGCAAAATAATGCAGAAACAAAAGCTGAACCTCAAAAAGAAGAACGGAAAGTTCCTCAGTTACCTGAGATCAAGCGTACTTATTCTCTTTCCGATTACCTGACTGAAAATGCAGATTTGGATAAGGATGTAGATGCATTGTTCAAAACATTAGACGATACTGCTATTGTAGCTCAGTTAATCATGCCGGCAGTTGGTCGTTTTGGGGAATACTCCTCTATCAATCAAAGCATTGATCGGTAAAAGAACTATCGGAGGAGTACTGATGCTGAACGGAACAAAAACGGAATTCACTTCCTGGATCAACGAATTCAATGAATTGAACAAGGAAAACGGAAAATCCGGGTTTCTTATATAGTGCTGATGCAGAACCAACTTTATTTTAACCGCAAAATTTCCGGAACTTCTACCGTTAAAAAAGCAAACGAAATTACTTCTATTGCAGAAGTAAACCAATGCGCTGATACAATCGCCGCGACCTTAAAAGCTATCGGAATCAACTACAATTTCGCACCGGTTGTGGACCTGGCAAGAAACGGAACAGTTGGTTACAGAGGTTTTGCAAAAAGTGGAAGCAAATAATGTTCCTTGGTCGAATGCATTTATTGCTCGTATGCAGCAACAAGGAATTATCGCTACAGCAAAGCATTTCCCGGGACACGGATTAGTTTCAGGAGATACGCACAAAGCACTTCAGGCAATTGACGGTGAACTAAAAGAAGTTCCGACATATCCGGCATTGATTGAAAAAGGAGTTTTGAGTATTATGATCGGGCATTTGGCTGTTATCAATAATCCGAAGTACAATACAAACGGTCTTCCTGCAACGTGTTCGAAAGTGATTATCACAGACTTACTTCGAAAAGAATTAGGTTTCAAAGGATTGGTTGTAACGGATGCTATGAATATGGGCGGCGTTACTGCTGTGAAAGGAAATAGTGTAAAAGCAATTGAAGCCGGAGTAGATATCCTGTTAATGCCTTTAGATTGTATGAAATCTCATGGAGAAATCCTGGCAAAATACCATTCGGATGCAAGTTTCAAAGCAATTGTTGATGCAGCAGCAAAACGCGTGCTTCGCATGAAATTATGCGCCGGAGCAATTCGCTGATAAGGTGACTTCTCAAGTTATTTAAGACTGATTTCGAATGAAATCAGTCTTTTTTTTTACGTTATTGTTTTTTGAGGTTACTTTTACAGCATTGCTAAACTGAAATCTTTTTATGAAAGTTCTCCTTACGGTTCTTCTACTGTTTTTCTGCCCGCTCATACAGGGACAAATTTTGCATCAAACCGTTCTGGAAAACAAAACGTTTGAATATTGGTTTTCACTTGATCAATATCAAAAATCACTCAACTATGTAATTGAAATCGAACAGTTGGGAGGAAATATCACCAAACTGAAAGGAATTCACAAAGGACATCCGGGAAGTGGGGATATTATCATCAGCGATCTGAATGGAAAGCCCCTCTGCAAAGAAAAATTAGGTAAAGAACTCAGCTTTGAATTTGCTACCGATCAGAAAGAAGTCATGATCGAAGTATCGATCAATGGCTTTGCTGTTTATCAAAAACAAATGAAGATTGATAATCTCACTGTTTTGGTCCTCAAACTGCAACCGGAACCTCAGGACGATGTATTTCAGATCAATTCTCTTGTTGAATTAACGGAAAATCAATTAAAAGAAATCATGGAATGCACCAATTCCAACAAAACGGATTTCAGTAACTGCAGTAAAAAAGGAGTTTACGAAGTTCGTCTGCAATTATAAGTTGCAATTCCTAAGGGCCGACTTTCACAAACCTTCCGTTCCAGTTCCCCTGGTTGGTTTCTACAGCAATTGAATAAATTCCGGGAATCAATGTGTCTACTTTCAGAACTTTAGAATTACCCTCATAAACAATCCCCCCTGCTGTATTCATAATTTTAACTAATTGAATAGTTATTGATTCATTCAATAACAAGCGAATTTCATCTATTGCCGGATTCGGGAGAATTGAAATATTCAATGGTTGCAGACTGTTTAATCCCAAATCATCCAGGAGATAACAATCCGAAGTGTCCGAACAGGTTCCTACCGTTATGATAACTGCATAATTCCCATTGGTATCAGGTGCAAATTGTTGATTCATTTCTCCATTAATGGCAGTGAATCCATGATCACAATCAAGCCATTGATAACTGTCACCAGCAGAAGCATGTAATTCTGCTCCAACTTGCGCAATCACCGGATTGTTTTGCACTACATCAATTGTCACTGAAGGCCCCACAGTTGTTCCGCATTCATTAGTCATTTCGCAAATCCACACACCTTCATTTCCATTAGTCAAAGAAGCAAAATCAAGTGTTTCAGTAGTTCTTGAATTATCAATCGCTCCATTCTGTTTCCAGGTGTAAGAAACCGTATTATCGGATTCCAGTGCAAATGTAAAACCTGTTCCTTCACAAGCTGTAAAGGTTGTATCGTTTGCCGGCAGATACCCCGGTTTTCTGCAAACTGCCGTTAAAGAAGGGGTTTAAAGGTGAATACCAGCCCATAGCAACCGGAAAGCGGCCTTTGGCAACTAACTGATTGGAAGAAGTATTGTACTCAAATACACCGTTTCCGGTTACTCCATACAGTTTTCCATTGTGCCCGTTAATCAAACTAAAAGGAAAAGGTCCCACATTTAAATAAGAACCGTTCCCATATAGAAAATCCAGTTTTTTCACAAATTGTGATCGGTAGCCGGATCAAATTCAAACAGGATTCCGCAACCGGACGGAAAGCCGGATTCAGGAGTTCCTCCATTAGCTGTCCCGTAAAACTTACCATTCGCCGCTTTCATCATCGGTGAAGGTTGAGTTCCTAAAAGCCCTCCCTGGAAATTGTGTTTATTCGAGTAAATGCTGGTGGCAGGATCAAATGAATAAATAACTCCTTTGCCATTTGCTCCTCCAGATTTTGCTACACTATACAAAACACTATTGTAACTTGTAAACTGATTTTCGAACTGGAAACCGTTACTTCCACTGCAAGGGCACAAATATCGAATCGAAAATGCGTTTGTCACAGGATCAATCCGGACGATTGATCCAAAATTCGGATTGGGAATCGGGCATTGTGAATTCGTATAGGTTGTTCCGTAAAGAAATCCGTCTGAAGCCAGGTACAAGTTTCCTTCCAGGCGATTCCCCAGGGTAGAATTAGTAGTCCCACCCTGAAAAGTAGGCAGATTCAAAGCCGTAGAGATCGTTTGAGTGGTGGTATTAAATGTAAAAACAACACCTCCCTGGTATGCTCCTCTTATTTGTCCGTAAATTATTCCCGGAGATACCTCCGTCAGCGATCTGAAACCGTCTCCGGCCGGGTAAACGCCTGTGATATGGGGATTATTTGCCCCAAAATGTTGTAAAGCCGTAAAAGTCGATGTGGTTAAATCATACTCATAGAGTACTCCGCCGCTAAACAATCCCTGGTTATTCTGTCCTCCGGAAGATGTTAATCCGTAAAGCTTATTGTTACTTGCCGCAAGCAGCGCACCCGGATTTTTCCCGTTTACAGAATCAAAATGGTGTACAATCTGTAAATTATCACCGATAGAATCTGTTTTGAAGATATAACCATGTCCGTATTGACCGCCATTACTGACAGTTCCCCATAATTCTTTCTGAGAAAAACTTATCGAAGTAACGAAACACAGTGAATAGAGAAGTATGAATTTTTTCATGAAATTCAAATAGTGTAAGATTGGTACAGCATCACCGAATGTCAATCACCCGGTATAATGTTGAGACTAAAGTACAAATAAAAGGGTTGCCTTTTTCAAGACAACCCTCTAAAATTAAGTCGTATTCAACTATTTCTGTGAAACTTGCAACTTATGCATCGAATGAACACCGTCCAGGTTCAGAATCAGGAAATACTGTCCGGTAGGCATATCGCGCTCAGAAATACGGTTCAATCCTGCTTTCAGGGTATGAACACCTATTTCCTTTCCGCTTTCATCAATAATGGTAACAATCGCCTCATTTTTAAACTCAGGAACTTTCACAGAGAAGTTTCCATCATTCGGATTCGGGAATATTTCAAATGCAGATGAAGGAGCCATGGATTCTTCCGGATTGGAAGTTTCCCGGGTTCAGGTTGTGGGTTCCCGGAGGAGAAGCGCACAATACAGTTGTACAACCACCGCTGGTTACATTTACACAAACAGAAGTTGGAGCCGGACCAGAACCGGTCAGGTATAACACAGGTCCAGATCCTACTGATGGTCCACCGCCATTTAAATACCAGGCATAAGTTGACCCCGCCGGAGCGCTACTTGTAATGTAAACATCAGGTCCACCCGGACCAGGGTTGTAAATGGTTGTAAGAAGTGTTCCGTTTCCGTTATAAGTAATCGGGAATCCGGCCACTGGACTACTTCCGCAAGATGGTCCTGCATTATGAGACACATTGATTGTATACGTTCCTGCCGGTGCTGTTCCTGAAGTAGAAACGGTAATCACCCCGGTTGTCGGATTAACTGTATACGAAGTAATCAAACCTGCAGGTGAACTGCTAACGACATAACTTCCATAGAAAGGAGATGGAGCATTGGCAACCGTAATTGTCGTTGTTCCTGCAACTCCATAATTCCAGCAATTGGCAGTAATACCACTTGGTGTAACCGGACCAAACTCAATCGGGAACGGCAGGTGAGGTAGCATCACACCCATTCGTACCAACTGAAACCACGTACAGGTTTAAAGGAGGCGGTAACGTTCCTCCCGGAATAAACATTGTCGTACTTGTTGCACATCCGGTAATACAGTTCCATCCTGTAGGGTAAAGCCAGTTGTAAGACAAACCTGTTGATCCTGAAGCTGTATAAGAAACCGGAGGCCCTCCTACAGGAACAATACAATTCGGTCCGCTGATTACAGGAACATCCGGCTGAACGTTAACAACTGCAGTCAACACCCCGGAAGGACAAGCACAAGAAAACGCAGAAATGGTATAGGCATTTGCAGGTGTTCCCGGAGGAACTGTCAGAATAATGCTGGATTCAGATCCGGTAACAGGTGTATAAGTCCATCCCGGAGGAAGTGCCCAGCACGTTTGATTTTGAGTACCCGTTGAAATGGCGAAACCAGTACTTGATCCTGCCGGAATACAGGTAGTTGCCGGAGTAAGAGTCATTGTACCGTCAAATTCTCTGTTTACAACATAAGGAAAGATCGACGGGTCACAACTTCCGTTTGTGATTGTCAATGTCAGAATTCCCGGATCAGCGCCTAATGAGCTAACAGTTACATCCTGATTTTGAGCACCGCTTGGAGTCAGAAGCCAGGAACTGTTTGAAGATGTCCAGGAATAAACGTATCCCGGTTGAGGGATTACTCCGACAAAGAAAGAACCTGCCGATACCGGCACACATGTCGGTGGGAAAGTTGTAAATGCCGGCGGGCCAGGAACCTGACCGATCGTTTTTGTAACGCATGTTCCTGTCGTGGAAGTCGGTGCAGTCACATTTCCATCCCATGGATTAGCACGCCCGAAGCAGCACTGAATAGTATACGTACCTGAAACGGAAGACGGAGTTGTAAACGTAATAGAACCTCTTGTCTGCAGAAGTATAAAAAGTTCCCAAAAACGGGGAAATATCCCAATAATACTCATCTCCACCAATTCCATCACTGTAATTGTCACTCGCTATCTGATCCACCGAATACGTATAAGTTGTATTGGGTTCCCAGCAGTCAGGACCAACGATTTCCGGAACATATCCTTCCTGGGTTCCCGTAGCAGGCCAGCCGTTATTGGCATATTCCTTAAAGATATCAAAGGAAATGCCACCTCCACAGGTTGCACTTGGATTCGTATATGAAATGGAAACTCTTCCTTTGCTTCTTGCTAAATAATCAGCTGACGGTGCTTGCGTTTCGGAATAACGTACATTTTTGTTGTAAGAAGTAATGAACAAAGAAGGTACTCCACCGGAAGATTGAACTGCAGGAGCAGGTTGGGAAATCGGCCCTATTGACAAATCTCCTTGAAGTGTCCAGCCCAAAATGGTATTCCCCATCGGATTGACTGTAAACACGCCAGCCGAACTTGTAACATCGCGCATAAGAACAACTCCCCCGCTTCCTACGATACCTCCGGGACCAGCAGTTCCGCCGGCTCCCGCAACGACCACGTTACAGGTGGAAGGCACTTGAACAGTAGGTTGTGCCCAAACCTTAGTTGAAACAGAACAGATTGCCAATGTCATCAGACCAATGGTAAAATGCCCCAATTTTTGAATTGTTTTCATAATGGTTTATTTTGTGAATAATGGTAGTAGTTTCTGTAAACGCATCCGTTTACGGTTTTTAGTGGTTCTGTTCTTTGAGATTCTCTTGCCTCTAAAAGCTTTCATTGAGAAATTCAAAGAGATGTTGAGATGAGTAGTTATCCATCCATGGCCCTGTGTGTTAGCCCTCATTTACTATTCCGCAGAGGTTGTTCACGGTCACATCAATCCAGCAACTATTTGGTATATAGCTTTTTGAACCGAATCAATGCCAGACAAATCTGCAGAATAAATTGCAGCAGTAAAAGGGTGAAAACACCCTTTTTCACGCATCGGTGAAAGCTCCCTAGACATCCGTTATTTAACGGAATCAAGTAGAGAAAAGTTGATCAGTGGGCAGGCTGCCTGATTATCTGCCAGCACACTTCATTTGAAGGAGTCTATCGTTTCATTCAGTTCTTATTTCCTATCCGTAAAAACACCCAGAAACAATTCAAAATACGGCATTATTCAACCCGCAGAGAAAAGCATTTCCGAAAGTATTCGTTCTAATTTTCTCTTCTGAAAAAGCATGCAAAGTTGTTATTTTTGTATATTAGACTCAAACTTTAAGCATAATCACTATGGCTTTTTCAGAAACTGAAAATCAGGGGTTTGTTATACCCAAACCGGGGAATAAAAAATCCATTTTCCACACTTCAGACACTCAACTTTTTTCAGGCTAAACCATGAAACAGACTTTTTTAATTTCTGTCTCAATCAATTGATATCCGCAACCCGGATACGATTATTCACACACCTTTACCCTATTCCGATGAAATATCAGATTACTTACCGCATTCTGCAGATACCATTCAGCACTTTATTATATTCCGGAAAGCCAGATGGTTTCTTTAAAACAGGGTTCGATGTTCTGTTTAGAGGATTGGTGTATTAGTAAAACTTCAATCTAATGAAAACAGCCACAAACATTGCTCTTATTGACGACCGTTCGCTATTCCGTCAGGGAATGATCTCACTTCTGAAAGAATATTCCGATTTGAATGTGCGCATTGAAACAACCGATAAACAAGGATTGCTTGACCTGTTTGCATGGGAAGAAATTCATGTTCTGCTGGTTGATATTGAAACAACTGAAAAGAATGGGATTGAAGCGATGACTCAACTAAAGAAAAAACATCCGGATGTACGAATTATCGTACTGACCATCCAGTTACGATTCCGAGTTGATCTTCCGCTTAACGGAACTTGGAGCCGATTCGTTTTTTCCAAAGGGAAAAAGTATTGAAAACCTGATCGAAATTATTCGAAATCTTCATCAATTCGGGTATTATCACTCAGAAGAGATATCAAAAGCCCTGGTTAAAGGTATTCAGAAACGAAATCAACAGGTAGTACAGACCAAAACAAATTCATTGTCACACCGTGAAATTGAAGTAATGAAATTGTTGTGTGAGCAACATACAAACCGTGAAATTGCCGAAATACTGAAACTCAGCCCGCGCACAATCGATACTTACCGCGAAAACCTCTTCATTAAAACAGGAGCGAAAAACATCGTTGGAATTGTCCGCTACGCAATTAACAATCACTTAATTGATTAAACCGGATCAGATACTTCTTAACCAATAATCAAACTTGTTTTTCGCAGTTCCATTTGGTTCCAGCTTAAATGCAGGTCTTTCATACATGCTCATCTTGACTTCCAGTTCAAGAATCAATTCATCTCTCGCTATCAGTAATTTGCATGTTTCACCTTCTCCCAATCCTCCGATATAACTTTCCAGGGCGCTATTATCCACACGGATATTGTCTGCCGAAATAATTTCATCTCCGACACTTAAACCGGCAGTTTCAGCTGCGCTTCCCGCACGCACTCCTTTTACCATACATTTTCCACCGTCCTGAGACAAAGATGCACCGAATGAAACAACTGCTTTTCCGGTGTAAGTCACTCCCAACCCGATTTTACCGAATACTTCACTGTAATTCGGAATTTCCGTACCGTTTACATACTTATCGAAGAAATAATCCATATCCTGTCCCAGGAATTTCTCTAAAGCAGCCTGGAACTCATCTTCCGTAAACCCACGGTTCTTTTTGGTATAAAACTCGTCAAATAAATACTGCATGAAATGATCCAGACATTTAGCTCCGTCGAACTTATCGATAATGATTGCATCCAGGTAAGCACCCAAAACAGCTCCCCGCGAATAATATGTCATTGTCGTATTTGCACTGTTCTCATTCGGACGATAACCTTTGATCCATGCGTCATAACTGGAATGCGCAACCGGCTGAACACGAGATCCGACTGATCCTTCCACATAGTTCAAAGTTCCCTGCAATTTTCGCAAGTATTCTTCTTTGGTATAATATCCGGCTCTCACTAATAATAATTCGTCATAGTAAGATGTAAATCCTTCCATTACCCACAACAGGGAAGTATAGTTTTCTTCGTCATAGTTAAAGGGCCCCAATTGAATCGGGCGAATGCGTTTTACATTCCACAAATGGAAATATTCATGTGCCACCAATGAAAGGAAATCTTTGTATCCGCTTCCGTATGTCCAGCGATTCACACTCAATACCGTCGAATTCGCATGCTCCAACCCTCCTTGACCGTCAACTACATTGTGGACAATAAATGTGTAATTCTTATTCGGATTCTTCCCTCCGAAAACATTGTTTTCAGCTTTGACAATGCGGGCCATGTCCACTTTCAACTCATCAATATCATAATTCCCGGAACCATACATAGCAACAGTGTGCTTAGTATCACCAACCGTAAAATCGAATACTTCCTGGTTTCCGATCTCAAAAGGAGAATCTACCAGCACATCAAAGTTCGGAAACTGGAATGTTTCGGATCTTTCTTCCTGCGTTTGAGCCGTTGTTTTTTCCAAAGGAGTGGTGACAACTTTAAAGTCTTTGTAAGGAAAAACCGTCACTGTTCCGGATTTATCTTTGTGCCCGTCCAAATAGCAAAATACCCCTGAACTGGAAACGAATCCATGTGTTAAATCCAAAAAACTTGTTCTCACAGACAATTCAAAGGCATAAACTTCGTATTGAACATGGACTTTTTTTGCTTTTCCGGCACTAATTTTCCAGGCATTTTTAGCCGTTTTTCCAACTTTCAATTCAGCACCTTTTTCATCGTAAGCACGAACCTGGTTTACATTTTTCGAAAATTCCCGTATCAAATAAGATCCCGGAGCCCAAACAGGCATTTTCACCGTCAGATCTTCGGCTTTGAACTCAGAGATTTGCATTTCAACCTCGAAATAATGGTTTTGCGGTTTTGTCATTCGCAAATTATAGTGAATCTTTTGTGCCTGAATCATTCCTGCAAGCCCGAGCGACAATATAAGTAGTGCTGATTTCATTCCTGGATTTTAATTTAGCCAAATATAATTGTTTCCGAAGAAATTCATCATTTTCTAACCCGTGTTAACAGCAATTTGACATGCGATTCATATTGTAGCAAAAGGAAGAGCTGATTTTTGCACCATGAAAAAATCGCTGGTTACCGTCCTGGGAGGATTTGGCTTTGTGTTGTTGGTATTTGCATCTATATCCTGGTATTTTAATCAAAAAATCCATGAAAAACAGGCCATTCTTTTAAAACTGGACAACCTCTCAACCCAGGTTCAGGAACACAAAGATTGGATGGAACATTTAACCAACCAGCGTTTATGGTACGATTCCATTGCTAAAAACGAAATCAATTACCGCAGAAAAAACAGCTATGCACATGAGTTGATCCGGCAAAACCTGGCCAATACCTTTACTTCCGCTGACCAGAAAAACAAACAGAGTTTGTTGGCAAGACTTGATCATTTACTGCTGACTGAAGACCGCATTCTGAACGACATTGCGAAAATCGGATTCAAGGAACACGGCTATATCGGGAAGATGCGTGAAGTGATTCATCAGATTGAAGAAGAATTTCCGCAATTCGAAGAGCAAATTCTGAGTTTACGCAGACATGAAAAGGATTACATCATGCGAAATGACGAACATTATGCTTTGTCCCTTCACAATGAAATTGCTCTCTGGAAGGCAAGCGGGCATTATCCGAAAGGTCTGAATCAATACCTGGAGTATTTTGATTCGGTGAGAAACCGCTTTCAAATGCTTTTTGCAATCCCGAATAAGAACCACTACTCTTCCTGGTCTCTGAATATATCCAATATCCAGGCAAATCTACGGGTCATTCGCGGCAATTTTATCCGGGAATCCTATTCACTATCCAACGATTCGATGAAAATGCAGTACATCGTCTCTGCCATCGCTTTTTTGGCACTTATTTTCGGAAGCATTTACATCATCCGCAACATTACACTTCAAGTTACACGCCTGCAAAAAAGCATGAACGAATTCATTGCCTCTAATTACCAGGCGGATGAAACGATTTCGCACCAGCTTCCGAAAAATGAAATCGGACAAATCAGCATTCAATTCCTGAAAATGGCCCGGAAAATCAAATGGGATGTTCATTTACTGGAGGACCGTGTTTCCAGAAGAACAGTGGCACTGCAGGAAAAGAACGGTCAGTTGGAAAAGCAGCATGCCGAAATGATGGACAGCTTGCGTTATGCTCAAAAACTGCAGGAGTCTCTGTTAGTGTCAAGAAAACAGCTTTCCCAGCATTTCGAACAGGTTCACGTTCATTATTCTCCCAAAAGCCTGGTTGGAGGTGATTTTTACTGGATGAAAACTTTTCGGGAGAACGGAAGCGAAAAAGTCTTGTTTGCCATTGCAGACTGCACCGGACACGGTGTTCCGGGAGCACTGCTGAGTGTTTTGGGAATGAATACACTGGATGAATTATTTGCCGACGGGCTTCGCAAAACCAATGAGTTGCTTGATTCGTTACGCAAAACCATTTTGAGACGAATCAGCTCTGATGAAGAACAGCGCATGGACGGAATGGATATCGCTATTTTTTGTCTCGATAAAAAAACGCGGGAATTGCATTTCTCCGGAGCTCAGATGCCTTTGTGGATCGTTCGCGATACGGAAGTCATCGAACTGAACGGAGAACGTGTTCCGATCGGTTTTACCTACCTGAATCACCTCGAATTCAAATCGGAAAGAATCGTATTAGAGGAAAATGATAAGCTGATTGTATTTACAGACGGAATTGTGGACCAGTTCGGGAAAGAATCAAACAAGAAATTTGGGAAAAAGCAATTGCGTTATCTCCTTTCGCGTTCATCCAATCAAAACGGCGGCGTGCTTTACAATCGTTTGATGAATCAATTCTCATTCTGGAAAGGCGAAAGCGAACAAACAGATGATTGTACGTTTATGATCCTGGAACCAAAGTTTGTGCGTTCAAAAACAAGTAAAAACGGCACTGTGCTTATGAAAGAAGGAATAGAAATTCAGTGATAAAAGTTCAGGAGATTCAAAAAGTTCGTTATTGAAAAACACATTTGAACTATTCAAAACTATCAAAATGAAATGAAAAAGCCTTCGTATCTACCGGGTTTTCAAATAAATCAGGATAATAGGCATACATTTCGCGATGCATCAGTTCGAAAGGAATATCCGGGAATTCACCGTAAAAATGCAGGTACTCCATAAATTGTTTCTCTCCCACAAAAGCCTGGAAAAGCGAATCTTCACTTCCATCCCACTCCAGCAACGGAACTCCGCTTAATTTGCAGATTCGCGGATCAAAAGCAGGTGTACATTTACTCCATTTCCCCTCGATCCAAACTTCCACATAACCGTGAAAAACAATTTCATCGCGCTTCAGATAGGATTTTAACTTCTCTACTCCGATGTGGTTTTTCACGATTCCAAAACCTAATCTTGCAGGAAAACCGAAAGAACGAAAACAGGCACACGCCAAAAGCGATTTCTCAACACACCAGGCGCGTTTTTTTAAAGCTACCACACTGGCTTTCAAATGTTCTCTTCTCAAATCCAAATGATACGGGTCATACAGAAATGAATCCCGAACGGTTTGATAAATGGAAACGGCTTGTTGTTTTCGATCTTCAAAAACCGGAATAGCAGCTATAAATTGCTTCACTTCCGGGCTTGAAAAATCTACATGAGGTGTTTCAACCAGGTATTTGTCCCGATTTTCGATGCGCATTTGCTCATTCATTCTGCGAAATTAATTAAATTCGCTAAGTGACCGATTCGAATAAAAAACATACTTTTCGAGAAGGATTTGAAGCGCATCTTGAAAGTCCTATTCCGATTCTGACCAGGGTTGGAAGTTTCATTTTTGGAAAAAAAATCCCGGATTCATATACCAAAATCAGTTTCTATCTCGGAATCGCCATCTGGACCGTTTTCCTGGTCTGGATTGTCCTAGGGTACATGGTTTTGACCAATACCAGCTGGATTGAAGAAGAAAAGGGTCTGGATATTCACAAACTCATCATGACGCGCGGAGCAGAACTTGGTTTCAGTGGTGATGATTTCCAAAACAACCTCATCTTATTCTACAATGTGGCAATCATAGCCTGGGCAGGTATGTTTATCGGTCTTGCACTTCAATGGCGAAAAAGCCTTTATTTCATTTATTTTATCTGGATCTCCGGAGCCATTTATTTACTTGGCATGTGGTTTTTTCTCGGAATTTCATATTGGTATAATGACACCACTCTTTTCGACAAAATTGCCTTCTTATTTCTAATCGGACATTCCAGTTTGCATTATTACTTCCTGAGAAAAAATGCTCGGAGAAAAAGTAAATTTCTTCGGAATTGAAGAACAGGAAGAAGATAATTGACAACTAAATATTAAGTTTATTCAATTCTTTTTCAAGTTTATCAACTAATTCATTAGGTCTATTTCGTTCGTTCGGCATGATTAAGTTTGCCTGTTTGTAATACTGAACGCGTTCACTCAACAAACTTTCCACAAACGGGTGAAATTCAGCATCACTAAGGTCTTTTAATTTCGGCCTCAATTCACGTTCTTCCTTCAATCGCTTAATCAAAGTTAATAAACTTACATTCAAATAAATAGAAACACCTTTTTGATGTATCAGTTCAAGTGAATTTTCAAGAGTCGGAAGCCCGCCTCCCAATGAGATAACGGATTTTTCAAACTCTCCGGATGCGTGCAAAAATGCCCACTCTTCTTCCCTGAAAAAAGCTTCTCCTTTGATCTCAAAAATTTCAGCAACTGACATTCCGTTCCGTTCTTCAATCCATTGATCGGAATCCACAAAAGGAAGATTCAAACGCTCTGCCAATAGTTTTCCAACGGTTGTTTTACCGCTTCCCATGAAGCCGATTAAAAAAATATGTTTTGGTGCCATTCTGAAATTAATAGATTAATCCTCTTGAAAGTAATTCCTTTAATGCCTGTTCCAATCTGGTCAGATCCGTTTCATCATTGAAAGCATTGATAGAAAAACGCACGTAGCTTTGACCATTTTGAGTCATTACCGGAATTTCAATCTTGAATTCATTGTAGAGTATATTTTTCAATTCAAAGGGATCTTTGCAGCGAACGGGGATACTTCCCATTTGCCCGATAAAATCATCTGTTACCGGTGCCAAGGGAGCGGAACCGACCAATTCACACAAACGCGGAAGCCATTTATGAACCAGTAAACGGGACGTTTCTGCCCATCCCCACCAGTCATTCATTTTCATGAACCCGATGGCTTCCGGAATCGTTAAATAAGCTGAAAAATCGCGTGTTCCGTTAAACTGATGATAATCCAAAAACTGTGAATGGCTTGGAAACTCGGCCTGATATCCCCAACTCACCACCAACGGATCCAGGTCATTCTGCAATGCACGTTTCACAAACAAAAAGCTCGATCCCTTCGGTGTCAGCATCCATTTATGACATGCCCCGGTATAAAAATCAACGTCCAGGTCGGTTAAATCCAACGGAATATGCCCCGGAACATGCGCTCCGTCAATAAAAACAGGAACTCCTCTTCGCTTTGCTTCTTCACAAATCTCTTTTGCAGGCAAAATTAAGCCCGTAGCGGAAGTTATCTGGGACAGAACACCAATTTAGTGCTGGGTGTAAATCCCTTCCAGAAATCAGCTAAAAATGCTTCTTTCGTCGTCAAAGGCAGCGAAATTGGTTGCCTGACATACTCCGCACCTTTTTCACCGCAGTAAAAACTCCAGGTTCTGTCACAGGCACCGTATTCGATATTAGTGGTCAAAACCTCATCTCCGGGTTTTAAATCCAGCGAACGGGCCACAATATTCACTGCATACGTCGGGTTTGGAACATAAACCAAATCATCCGGATGACAATTCACATATTCCCCCAGCGAAACCCTGCTTTGCTTCAGGTATTCCGGGCCTTTATTGACAATAAACTGAACGGGTTCAAACTCCAGCTCTCTCTGAAACCGCTGATAAGCTTCAAAAATCGGTTTCGGAGTAGCTCCGAATGAACCGAAATTCAAAATGTAACATCCGGACGAAGCAAAAAGGCTTTCTTCATATCCGAATACAGGATGTTTTCTGATTGGTTTTCCATCATTCAAAATGTAAAATTGAAAATAGAGATTTGAAAAGTTTAAACTAAAATTTTAAAACAAACTCTCTTTTTAGTTTTAAAATCCTCCATTCACTTAGTGTTTTTCCCAGATCTGCACCAGTTCAATCAATGTATCGACCGCTTTTTGCATATCCTGAACACTCACGTATTCATGCCGGCTGTGAATAGCCATTTCTCCCGTGAAAATATTCGGACAAGGCAAGCCCATGAAGGACATACGTGAACCATCCGTTCCACCGCGAATAATGGTCGGTTTTGGTGTAATTCCGGCATTTTCCATAGCCTGAATGGCATAATCCGTCACAAAAGGAACATCCCGGATGATTTCTTTCATATTTCGGTATTGTTCTGTCACTTTCGAAGTATAAGCTGCCCCCGGGAATTGTGCAATAACATTTTCAAAATTCCTTCCAGACGCATTTCATATTCTGCCAGCTTGGCTGTAATGTGATCACGGATGATAAAACTTACCGTTACTTCTTCCAAACCTCCTGAAATGGCAGTCGGGTGAACAAAACCTTCCCTTCCTTTTGTTGTTTCCGGACTCCACTCATCTTTCGGAAGCGCATCCAAAAAAGCTCCGGCCACTTTCATCGCATGAACCATTTTTCCTTTCGCATACCCCGGATGAGCGCTTACTCCTGAAATCACGAACGTCATGGCATCTGCCGAAAACGATTCGTCCTCAATAGCTCCCAGTTCCCCGGAATCCAGAGTATAACCGAAATCTGCATTGAGTTTTTTCATATCCAATTGCTCTACACCACGACCAACTTCTTCGTCGGGTGTGAACAAAATGCGGATTTTTCCATGCGGTATTTCCGGTTTTTTTCATCAATTGCTGCGCCAGGTCCATGATAATGGCAACTCCGGCTTATCATCCGCTCCCAACAAAGTCAATCCGGAAGCAGTAATCAGATCATCCCCTATTTTCTCTTTCAGATACGGGTGTTTTTCAACGGTAATAACCTGTGTCGGATCGTCCGGCAAAGTAATCGGAGCTCCGGAATAATTTCGGTGTACAATCGGTTTTACATTCGTTCCCGAGCAATCCGGAGCGGGTATCCATGTGCGAACAGAAACAAATGGTCGGAATTCCTTCCTTTGCGGAAGTTGCCGGAATAGTTGCATACACATATCCCCATTGGTCCGCTTCCGCATCTTCAATCCCCAAACTTTTTAATTCTTTCACCAATAAATGAGACAAATCTTTTTGTTTTTCACTGGAAGGAAAAGAAGGGGAATTCGGATCGGCTGTCGTATCTATCATAACATAACGCACAAAGCGTTCTTCTACTGAATATGGGGAATTTTTCATGACTAATTCTATTTTCGATAAAGTTAACCGTTTTGTCTTTTCTGACTTCCCTTTCACCGAAGTTCCGGCATAAAAAATCCCCGGAAACAGTTATAAACAGCATCCGGGGACTTCCATTTCGTTTAAATCTTAATTGGCAGATTTTTCTGCAACCTGGTGATTGATATCGTTTCTATGATTAAGAATTTCAAGGTTTTCGTCTACAAAGTATGCACTTCCGAAACCATTCACATACGCACCTTTTTTGGTTGTTAACTCGATCATGATAAAATCCTGCATTCCAACCAGGATATCCAAAATTTTACCGTGAGCTGTTTGCAATGCTGCCACTGCTTCTGACCACTCTGTTGTATCACGTTCGATTTCTCTTGTCGCAACATCCAATGTCAAACGATGACGGGCATAAATTTGCTTTGTTGCAGATTCATCCTCAATAAACATCGCAGAAACTTTCCCGATTTCTTTTAAATTCTTCGTATGACGCGCCATATAAGACACCAAAATGAAGAATTTATTTCCTGAACGTGCAAACGGAGCATAGCTCGCCGTTGGGTTTCCGTCTGCATCAACTGTTGCAAGAATCAGTGATTTGCATTCTGCAATCAGTTCGTTTACCTTCGGTTTAACCGGTTTAGTTTGTTGCGAATTTGCTTGTGACTCCATGTATTTTAATTTTTATAATTCGATCCTTCTGACAATTCTCTGACAATTTCATGACAATTCTCTGACAAAAGTAGTCAAACCTTCTCTTTTCCTTCTTTAACAGGGAAATTATTGAATCAGATTGACGAATTTTAACGATTTATCGACCCCGGAATATCAAAATCATATAAAAGTGCCGGTTGTAATAGAATTTAGCCAAATCTTCGATCCGCAAAACAGGAAGTTTTCATTTGAATGCAATTTTGTCTAAATTTAGATACTCAAAATTCCGGGACTTCGTAAGAAATGAATTATTCCCGGAATCAAACGGACAAAACAATCAAAGACAAAAACATGAAAGAACAATTCATCGATATTCCGTTAGTAAAAAACGAAGCCCAAAAAGCGATTTGAAATCGAAGTTGACGGTCATTTTGCGTTTATCAATTACGGTGAAACAGGGAAACAAATTGCATTAGTTCACACAGAAGCCGAGCCAGAATTGGCCGGAACCGGAGCTGCAGTTGCCGTAGTTGAAAAAACACTTGAATGGATTGAAACAAACGGATATTCCCTGCTGCCTTTCTGTCCGTATGTATTCAGCTACATCAAGCGTCATCCGGAATGGAAAACGAATTGTAGATCCTGGATTTATGGCCTATAACGACTTGTAAATACGGAAATGAAATCAACAGGCATTTCCCCATCCGGCAGCGGATATTCCGATGTGAACAGACTAAACATGTATTACGAAATCTACGGAACGGGAAAACCTTTGGTGCTCATTCATGGTGGCGGATCAACGATTCAATCCTGTTTCGAAAAGGTGATTCCTTTGTTCGCAAAGAACCGGAAAGTCATTGCGATGGAATTGCAGGCTCACGGACGCACAAACGACCGGGGAACCGATTCTTCTTTCGAACAGGATGCTGATGATGTGGTTACGCTTCTTAAAAACCTGGGAATTCCCAAAGCAGATTTTTTCGGATTCAGTAATGGTGGCACTACTACCCTCCAGATTGCTATTCGTCATCCGGAAATCGTCAATAAAATTGTTTTGGGATCAGCATTGGCCAAACGCAGCGGAGTTCCTGACTGGTTTTGGGGATTTATGGAGCAGGCAAGCCTGATAAGACATGCCTCCGCAATTGCAGGAAGCGTATCTGAAGGTTTCCCCTGATCGTGATGGTTTACAGGTCATGCATGACCGTGATGCCAAAAGAATGGTTCATTTCAAAGATATTCCGGATGAATTAATTACCTCTGTTAAAGCCCCTGCGTTGGTTCTTATTGCGGATAAAGATGTGATTACACCGGAACACGCTCTGGAATTACACCGACAAATCTCCAATTCCGAATTAGCGATCATTCCGGGAGTTCACGGAGAGTACATGGGTGAAATAACAACCGTTGGTCCTGATTTCGACGAAAATGAATTAGTTGTTCCACTTATTGAGAAATTTCTCAATAAAGTCTGAATATTCAACACAATACACGATGGAACTCAACGAAGAAACAACTCCTGGATGACCTTCAAAATACAGAAACAATCGATGCGGCGGGCATCCGGATTCCAGGGAGTGGAACAATGAAGCTCCTGAGCTGAAAAATAAACTCATCAAAATCGGTCAGGTTACCCACAGTATCCAACCGGATGCAGACCAATACAATTTTCCATATTGGGGAGAACTCAGAAACGATATTGGATGCTCCGGAAAGATTTATTTGAAAAATAAACGAACCTTTTGCATTTTTCGACATTGATAAGAAAAGAAAGACATGTTACAAATCAATGATCCATACCCGGTAAACCGGAATCAACTTCAAAAAACAGGAGAAAAATCCCAACAAAGAATGAATCGACCGCACTTTTTATAATTCAATTCCCCTTAAAAGGAAATCTAAAATACAAAACGGAATTACCTATCAATTTAAAGCAGAGTTTCAAGCGATGAAATATCTGATGATAACCATAATCTTGCATCTTGGATCTGGCAGGACTGAGTCAACAGGGACTCGGATCACTCAATATTTCAGCGTTTTCGAACAACGACAACAAAATCAAAAACAATGTCGAATTGAAAACAATTCAGCTTCTGATTGTACATCTGAAAACCAGGGATACTATTGTGAACGGTTCCTGTGAATTACCTCTGAGAACAAGATATCTTCCACAAGGGAAATACCTGTTAATTGCAAAAACCGGTAATTACATTGAAATTGAAGCAAATTGTACTGTAAATTCCGACAGGATTACCTTTATTGATTTCCTATTTGAGCCTAAAAAGAAAAACGGAAGTATTTTGTTACAGGTGAAGAGTAAAACTTCTAACGATGTCCGCCGGCCAATTGGATGATTTCTTCTTTTTTGATGATGAAGATTTTACGCGTCTGTGTATCGATTAATCCTTCTTCCTTGAAATCTTTCAATAAACGGATCAGGGTTTCGGTAGCTGTTCCAACGAAATTTGCCAAATCTTCCCTTGAAAGATTGATTGGTTCGTCGCCATAAATATCTGCAAGAATCATCAGGGAATAAGCCAAACGTTCACGCACTGTTTTCTGCGCCAGGTTGGTAATAAAAATGGCTCTTTCTCCCAATTCTTTTGATAATTCCTGGATCAATGAATTACGCAGACTGGCGTTGGTATCCATCATATTAAGGAAATCATCCTTGGAAACAAAGCAAACGTTGGAATCTTCCAAAGTGGTCGCAGAAAGCTTATAAGGTTCACCGCTCAGCATCGCTCTGAAACCGATGACTTCACGGCTTTTGCAATGTGAACAATCTGCTCTTTTCCCTCATCGCCCAAGGCATAAACCTTCACTTTTCCGTGGTTGATGCAAAAAACACCACGCGGAAAACTTCCTTCGACAAAAATCGTTTGATTCTTTTTATAAAACTGGCAGGATTTGTGGTGATTCAGCTTACTGACTTCATCTGGAGTAAATTGCCCGAAAAGACTATTTGTTCTGGCTGCACATGCGTCACAACTCACATGTTTATGCGATTTTTCCACCATAAGCTTGTCTTCGTCAATTTATTTCCTGCAAAGGTAGCTAATTTAACGAATTCTTTGAAAACTGATGTACATCATTTTTTCAAGGTTTTGAACAATTTACTTTGCAAAAAATTCCGGTATGACACCAAGTGAGTTAATCCAAAAGTACAATGTTCCCGGACCGCGCTATACTTCCTACCCGCCTGTTCCCTACTGGAATATTCAGCAATGGCAAACGAATGATTGGCTTTCTTTGGTGCGGAAAGCGCAAGGTACGGAAGCGGATAAAAAGTTGTCTCTCTACATTCATCTTCCTTATTGTGATTCACTTTGTACCTTTTGCGGCTGTCACAAACACATTACTAAAAACCACCAGGTAGAAGGCAGGTACATTGATGCTGTTCTGAAAGAATGGCAGTTGATTGCTGAAAATCTTGCGCCGGAAAGCGAGATCGAGGAAATTCATTTAGGCGGTGGAACCCCTACTTTTTTCGCGGCGGATGAACTGGTCCGGCTCATTGAGGGCCTGAACAACATTCTTCCGTTCTCCGAGCAGGCGGAAATGAGTTTTGAAGCACATCCGAATTCGACCACGAAAGAACACCTGGAAAAACTTCACGCCCTTGGTTTCAAACGGATCAGTTTCGGAATCCAGGATTACGACCCGGTCGTTCAAAAAGCCATTCACCGGATTCAATCCAAAGAACAAGTGTTTTTTTGTCATGAAAACGCACGAAAATGCGGTTATGACAGTATTTCCCATGATTTGGTGTTTGGTTTACCGAAACAATCCATGGAAGGATTCAAAGATACCGTTGAACAAACATTGAATTTGAAACCGGATCGTATCTCGCTTATTCTTACGCACACGTTCCCTGGGTAAAAGGAACCGGACAAAGAGGTTTTGACGAAGCAGATCTTCCCAATCCGGATTTGAAACGCAGGTTATACGAACATGCTAAGAATATTTTTCTGCAGGAGGGCTATATCGAAATCGGGATGGACCATTTTGCTTTGCCGGATGATGCACTGGCTCTTGCCGTATCTGAAAAGAAACTCCACCGCAATTTCATGGGCTATACCAACCACTCAGAATTCCTTACTGATTGGCTTGGGAATGTCAGCTATTTCGGACTGTGGACTCGGCTTCGCGCAAAATGAAAAAAACGTCAGCGAGTATTTAAAACGCATTGAAAACAACGAGCTTCCGGTCACGAAGGGGCATCAGCTAAGTGAATCCGATTTGGAAATTCGCCGGCACATCCTCAATCTGATGTGTCATTTCGAAACAACTTTACCTCCGAAAACAATACTAAACCAGGAAGAAATTGAAGAAAAACTCACTGAAATGGTGCACGACGGGTTACTGACAATCGAAGACAAAACGATTACAGTACTTCAGAAAGGAATTCCATTCGTCAGAAATTGCTGTATGGCTTTTGACACTTATTTTGAGAACGATATCGCAACAAGAAAGTTTAGTATGACAATCTAAAATCAGCAAGTAAAATGGAAAGACAAAAAACGGATACAACGTGCTTTCATTGTCATGATCAGTTAAAAGATTCTATTCTTTACCTGGACGGACATTCGTTTTGCTGTAACGGCTGCAAACAGGTTTATCAACTGCTTTCAGCACATTCCCTGGGTTCTTATTACGATCAGGATGAACAGGCAGGGTTCGTCCGAATAGCATCCAGGAAGGTGCTTTTGCCGTGTTGGATGATCCGGAATTGAGAAAGCGTTTTGTGGATTTTCAAGAGCAGCAAACCGTTCGTGTGACTTTACATCTGCCTCAGATTCATTGTGCCAGTTGTATTACCTGCTCGAACACTTGCACAAGCTCGATGAAGGAATTATCCGTTCAAGTGTTCATTTTCCGAAAAGAACTGCAACCATCACGGTGAATACGGACAAGGTTAAACTCTCTGAAGTAGCGATATTGCTAACCAAAATCGGATATGAACCCAATTTCAAATCCATCGACAAGTCTGCTTCCACTTTTGACAAACGTTTACTGCTTCAATTAGGAGTAGCCGGATTTGCCTTCGGAAGCATTATGCTCTGGAGTTTTCCGGAATACCTTGGAATTGATAAAACTTATTCCGGAGTGCGGAATCTGAGTTCTTACCTCTCTTTTGCTGTTTCCATTCCTGTGTTATTATTTTCTGCCAGGGATTATTTCAAATCAGCAATCGGTGCATTGAAAATCAAAACACTGAACCTGGACATTCCCATTGCAATCGGAATTTTAGCACTTTATATCCGCAGCTGTGTGGCCATTTTCAACAACGAAGGTCCGGGATACATGGATTCTTTTGCCGCTTTTATCTTCTTTTTGCTCATCGGGAAGTGGTTCCAGGGAAAAACTTACCAATGGCTTTCTTTTGAACGTGATTTCCGCTCTTATTTTCCAGTTGCGGTAATCAAAAAAGAACAGGAAAACTCGATTCTTTGTCCGATTGATGAATTAAAAATCGGCGACCGGATTGCGATCCGGAACGAAGAAATTATTCCCTGTGATTCGATTCTTCTTTCAGAAAAAGCAACTATCGACTACAGTTTTGTGAGCGGTGAATCTGACTGGATCGAAAAGAAAAAGGCGATTTTATTTATGCCGGCGGAAAAAAGTTACGGAGAAACCATCGAACTCACTGTTTCCAAAACTACCGAACGGAGTACTTTGACGCAGCTTTGGAACGAACGGCATGCGAAGCGAACGGAATTGGCTTTTCAAACCCGGCAAGACCGCATTTCGAAGTATTTTATTGCAGCAGTGATTGCCATTGCGGGCATTTCTTCTTTGGTTTGGGCTTTCATCGACCCGATCCAGATTCCTGAAATCATTACTTCCGTGTTGATTGTGGCCTGTCCTTGCGCTTTAGCACTTTCCGTTCCCTTTGTTTACGGAAAATATCCTGAGAGTTTTAGGAAAAAATGGTTTTTACCTGAGAAATACAGCTATCATCGAACGCATTCAACAGTGCAATTACATTGTGTTTGACAAACCGAACCTTAACAGAACAAGATCACAAACGCATTCATTTTGCAGGAAAAGATTTATCCGGGGAAGAAACAGCCATTCTTTACATCATGACAAAACACGCAGTTCACCCGTATGCAAAGGCAATCCACGATTCTTTGAAACCAGCTCAAAACGTTTCTTTTTCCAGTACACCGATCGAAATTCCGGGAAAAGGAATCAGGTTTGGAAATTACAAATTAGGGTCAGCCGGATTTACAGGAGCAAAACACCCGGAAAGCGATGAATCAGTTGTCTTTTTCGCTGATAACGATTCCGTCATCGGAAAATCGTATTTCAGTCGCGTTTACGTGCCAACCTGGACAAGCTTATTTCGGAATTATCCGAAAACTATCAATTGGCGGTTATTTCAGGAGATAAATCAAAGGATCACGACATGTTGAAAGGATTTTCCCCGAAAAAACAACATTTCTTTTCGAACAGCAGCCCTTACAGAAGAAAGGGTTTGTGGATCAGCTCAGCAAAGCGGAAATTATGTACTGATGATCGGAGACGGGCTGAACGACGCTGGAGCTCTGAACAGCGCTTTTGTCGGCATTGCTTTGTCAGAAGATTTGGTTCGCTTCACCCCTGCTTCGGATGCCATTCTGAAAGCACAGCATTTAAGCAATCTGGCATCTTATTTCCGCTTCATCCGCGATGGAAAGAAGTTTTTGAAGATCTGCTTTGCTTTTTCGATTTGTTACAACCTCACCGGAATCGGTTTGCCGTTCAGGAGCCTTAACTCCCTTTCGTTGCAACCGTTTTAATGCCATTGAGTTCCATTACAGTTGTTTCGTTGGCAACTTTGCTGACCGTGAGAAAGAAATTCCCGGTTATTAACTGATAAAAGAATTCTGCTCTGTTTGATTTTCTTCGTGATTTTATCTCCCGCAGGTTTCTGCTTATAACTGAATAAAATCTACATGCAGTAAATCCTGGATATAGCGCAGTTTTTTGCGTTCAACCGGCTCAACCAAACTAAGTGAAATTCACGTTTTCCTGCACGGGCAGTTCTTCCGCTTCGGGCTGTGTGTAGTAATCCGGATCATCGGGAAGTTGATAGTGAACCACAAAAGCCAGGTCTTCAAAATCCATCCGCGTGCAGCAATATCTGTCGCAATTAAATATTGTGTGTGTTCCTGGCGAAACATCCGGATCGCTTTTTCGCGCTCTTTGGTAAACATTTCACCATAAATCTCTGTCACTTTCAAATCATGCCCACGAAGAAATTTCGCTACGGATTCCACATCGCCCTGCATTCTGCAAAAAATAATTCCACGTGCTTTTTTCATCGTTTGAAGAAAATCCAGCAACAGCATCTGCTTATCTTCTTTCTGGCATTCCACATATTGGTGCTCAATGCGCGGGTTCATCACTTCCTTCGTAGAAACAAACGTTTTAGGAGCATCCCGGTGCAGAGTTGTTTTGATCCATTTGGTCAATTCCCCGTGAATTGTAGCTGAAAACAGCCATTTTTTATGAAAATCATTCGTTTCACCCAGGATTTTATCAATATCCTTCATAAACCCTTTGCAAACAATTCGTCCGCTTCATCCAACACGATGGTTTTCACTCTTCGAAGCGAACTGCACCTGAACGAACCAGTTCCAGAAGTCTTCCCGGAGTTGCAACAATCACTTGCGTTGGTCTTTTCAGACGCGCTTTCTGTTCATCAATACTCTCACCTCCGCCAATAGATTCAATGAAAAACTTATCCAAATGCTTCGACAACTTGAACAATGTTTTAGACGTTTGAATAATCAGCTCACGAGTCGGAACCAATACCAAAGCCTGTAA